>CAEGAF010023418.1:0-42522 GCA_903067075.1 Micropoecilia bifurca
CATTATTTTCCTCCAAGTTATTCCACTAAACGAAGCTCGTACCGTTTCCTTTTAACCTCCGTCTTCCCGTTTCTGACGCTGGATCTTCCATATCCTCAAGCTTTGAAATAGCAGGCAGCTACAAACCGGGTGTTTAGCTGTAGTGGCTAAGTTTGAGCTACATTCCGCTGTCGCCTCGATATCAGCAGGAAAATGAATAAACTAAGCACGGGATGCTACCGGCTAATTACTGGACACAACGGCTCACCACAAAACTCGATTGTTGTACCAGTAGCTCACAGATATTTTAAGTTTTACGTCTTTTTCATGGTACAGAGCTTGCAGCTTCGGCTTAAAACAATGGGAAAAAGCAGGAACCGGAAACGGTTTGGGAGACACAAATTCAAACGGAAATACGTCACCACCTCCCGTGGCATATACCCCATTCCTATTGATGTAGTGCTCATGTAACATATATATTCCTAGTCAGGAAGTGTGTTGAACTGGTCATGTTAAGTAACACACAGCACAATGCACAATCTGCCAGCAGAATAAACCCTACAGCTGTGCGTTCTGAACATGTGCGCTTTCACACCTGCAGAGTACTTCTCACCTCTGCGGTGAGTGTTACAGGAAAGTTTCACTGGTTTCTAAAAGTACTAGACTGAGAGACTCCAGTCAGTTGTGTCGTGTAAAAGTGCCAATTACAACAAAATGTTACTGTTTAACTGAAGAGTGGCTCTGTGTAGATGGGTTCTCAGTGTCTTTTCTATCTTTTTGATTCTTTATCCACCTTTGTGCGACTCAACAATCACTTCTCTGAACTTTTTGATGTTCAGAGAATATGACTAAGACTTCTGTCTTCTAACATGCAATGAAACACTACCATGAGCACCACAAATATTAAAGACTTACAGTAGTTTTTGATGTAGGATTTTAAAAGGATTTTGGATAAAATATTAGCTATATTAGTTTCATTTAACTATTCAAATGAACAATTGTATACTTTGTGAGAAAATAAAACCCTGATGTTTTTTGCCCATGTCTGGAAAACTGGACAACAGTGAAGCATACTGCCACCATAACAAGACTGAACTCTGCTACAGTAGCCAGCGTGAAGTGTGTGTTCACAGGAGTCTGAGATATTCACACAAAAACGGCAGAGTTACCCAGAACCCACAGGTTTCTGCATCAGGCCTAACACATGGAGACATGACTGCACTGATTTCAGTGAGTATAGCCGAGTATTGTTTCTGGGGGGAGGGTGGTCTTCTCCTGTTAGGTGTGCAGAAGGAGGAATGGAGGTCGGAGGTTTGTTCTGGGGTGGGGTCAGTTCATCAGGACCTGTCACATGTCCGTTCACAGCTCATATCAGGTCGTCCCCCACTCCCACGCCACCCCCAGCTGGATACCTGCCATTGTGAAACACGCAGCCCTGAGTAGATTTGGCGTGACAGTGAGGACAAGAGGCTCCTGCTGAATAGGAGTCACCCTGCAGTAGCTGAGAGGGCCTAGGGATTAATGGCCGTTACCACAGGGATGGTCCTGCTCGGTTCAGAGATGGGTCAAAGGTCAAGGCAGGGACAATGGGGTCTGTGCATCTGTGCATCATTTCTGGAACAACAAAGAGTGGGCTCTGGTGTAAACCCCCCTTCCACCCGATCCTGAAAGTTATAGGCTGAAATGAACCCCTTAACCTTTTGAAAAGTTAAACTGTCATCATTTAGATGCAAGACAACAGGCTGTGACCCATTGTGTTCAATAATAATGCTATTCCTAACAACATAGGACAAGGTCAATACTCTGCATGTGACACTAAAGTCATGGTTTGTTTCAAAATGATGTAATAATCACTTCATTCAGTATCCTTCTTCCCTTCTTGTTCTCATTCTCAGCTGCATGCCACACACTTCTTGCTAATGCTGATGATGCTTATATCTCCTGTTCCGCCAACGAGATTCTGGGTCACGGATTCCCCAGGGACAAAACAAGAGGAGGCGGAGGGAAATAGGAGAGAGAGAGGGAGAGAAAAAGAGAGGCAAAAGCATGTAGGAGGTAGTGGTAGAAAGGGAGAAATGGCACACCTCATCTCCATCAAAGTTCGTATGGAGGCTACTGTAGGTCCCGATCCCAGGTGATTGTAGTACGGCCCTTCATCTTTCTCCAGGATATGTTCTTGGGAGAGAGAAAGTTCAGGGTAAGGTTTACGCACACAAAATATATCTAATAACACAAGAAAATATATTTAAATATAACAAAATATTCCCAAATGACAACAATTAGTTTTCTTACACTACTGTGAACAGCAGAGGGAATTGCCCTTTGCTTTATAGATTCTTATCATTTCTTTTCAATATGTTACTTGAAATAATATTTTTGTATGAAAACTTTGCTTTTGTCAAAAAATAGAAAAGTGATATTTCTATACTTTAAGGGAATAATGTTCTTCTGCATAGACAAACTAGAGTTGATAAAAAGATGGACAGAGGTAAACAGGGTAATCCTCAAAGAAAATCTGTAAATAAACTGCGACAGACTCTTCCTTCCAGCAGGACAGCAACCCTCAACAATCAACCAGAGATAGAATGGATCAGTTTAATTAAAGCATAACCAATCTGACTATAATTGAGCTTTTTGTTTTCACAGCTGTAATAACTGAAATCGTTGTGTACTGTCTTTACTGTTCTGCAGCTGGTATGCCTTAAAAAAACAAACCTAAATGGCATCATCTTTGAAGCTGAGGCTGAAATAGTGTGTGCATGATTACAACATCTAGTTTGTACCAACACACAGGAGGATGTATATATACTCCCTCATGTAAAGATAGTGGTGTGTGAATGTAGGGTGCGGTCTGCTGTTTGACACTTTGTAAAGCAGAAGCTTACACTGTGTGAGTGTGAAGGACATGTGCTGCTGTGTTTGATCCTAGATCATCCAGGTGAACTTCTATCTCAGACTGTGCTGGAGCGCCCTGAAATGGTGCTGCATGTGAGAACCACTGCCTTGCTTTCATCAGTGTGCCGAGTGCATAGCAGCTAACTCTATAATTTTGTCCAAATGTAAATTCTTTATCAGATCACTATCTGAGCAATGTGCAGTTCTCAGATATGTGTGAGTGTTTCTGGTTAAAAAGGCAAAGTGAGGTCGCATTCTCTTGGCAGTACATGGAGGAAACAAGGCGTGGCTCATGGGAGGGAGTGGAGGAGTCATACCATATTCTTGTGTGAATATACTAGAGGTGTGTGTGTGTGCTCAAATTATGGTTTTAAAAGCTATAACTATGTCTCTAGAAGCTGTTTAATTCTGGTGTGGTTGCATCCTGCAGAGAGCTGATTAGATACTGGATCAGGAAACTACTGACACGCTTATACTTTGATTAGTGTCAGTAAAATGCTGTAAATTTCTTTATACCTTCCCTGGGAATCCTCTTCTGAATGGCTGTTATTCAGACGGCAGCTACGGCTACTGTCCTGATGAAGAGGCTGCATAATTTTAAGAAAACCTCTCAGAACGTGAAATCAGGAAGTTGGAATAACTCTATTCAACTGGGAAAATGTATTATTGGAGTGATTAGTGTCAATGCATGGCCTTTTAAATCCAATGGCAAAACGTAGAATCCAAATTCTCATGACTGAGAATCAAAATATTATACAGCAATATTTTAAAAAGCCAGCTGACTTAAACTGACTTTATTGTTACACAAATATTAGTATTAAATCATTGTTCGTTTCCACTGTACAAAAATAGTCTTGGAAACACTGTCAGCACAATGCCAACCACAGGATCAGACTGAACTGCTCTCTGTTTAACAAAGGTTTGGATCTGCTTGCCTGCCAGCCCCCCCACAAAAAGCTCCTTCTGCCAACACAGCTATTGTTCCTGCCTGCTGCCTTCAGTGCCTCACTGTCTGGATGATCACAGCAACACACACATTCTCTGACAACAAGTATCCAGGCAGAAGCTGGTGTTAAGGTGGATCACTTATGCAGACTAAGAAGTAAAGGTGGCTACAAAACATATGTATGCTTCGTAGCTTCAGATTACATTTCTAACTTAAATGTATCTTCGCACCTCAATGTCCCTCTGCGATACTTTAAAGGTTTCTGTCCACAAACAGAAACCTGTCCAAATCTGTGCATGCACTTACCCACACAGGTACAGGTTGGAAACTCTGACTGCGGGTCCTTGATCGGAGTATCCAGCAGGTTCTTGGTAGGGGTGTCTAGGTAGCGTAAGGGGGAGTCGAGAAAGCCTTTCAGAGATGGTGAGGAATTTAGACCATCCTTCACTGGTGTCCCCTCCTCAGAGTAGCATGTGGTGGATAGTACCGCTAATTCTCCCGAAGCTTCAATTTTAATTCGCTTAGGCAGTGGAGAGTCTTGCATGCCCAGTGCTTCCTCCAACATTCTTTGCTGCAGCTGCTGCTTGTCCAAAATAGTCTCCTGGTTCTGAGAAACATTGATAGGCCTTGTATATTGACGGCCCTCAGTTGAAGGCTGACATACTGTTAATTCACTTTGGGTATCTGAGTCACTCTTGCTAACTTCCATTTTCTGATCATCTAATTGAGGTGTGGTGTTGGCTTGAGGAATAGGGACTGAAGAGACAGACTGGGTGGTGTTAGATGATGCAAGACTGAGGTCTTGAGGACTGATCAGGGATTGATTCGCTAGTGTAGGGGCCGGAGTGGTCTCCTCCTTGCGCGGACTTGCGGACGTGTCTGGGGCCAAGTTTCCAAATTCAGCCTCGAACTGGCGGATCAGCTCTTCGTACTTTGGATCTATGTTAATGAGCTTCTGCAACGGCGAGGTGTTGGATGGAGCTGTGGAGGTCACAGGTGTGGCATTGCTGGTGTTGGTGGAGGTTAAACTGATGCCTGTTTCTTCTGATTTTGAGATGGCTGAAAGAACCACAGCTGTGGAAGAGGGGTCCGTGACAGCTGGGGCGTTTCCCATTGTAACATTGGAAGAAGGAATTGGAGAGGTGTTGGAAATGCATACCTGAGATTGTTCTGGGGCAGGGAGACCTGCTGCAGAAGCCTGAGCGGAGTTACTGAGGAGGGCCAAAGGGTTGAGAGAGCATATTTGGGAATTGGTCAGGGATGGGGATGTGTCCATCATGTGAACTGGTGGTTTTTGTATAGCGATTTGAGCCTGAGGGAGGAAGGTTGGCATGGAGGCTTTCTGCTTGTTCTTCTTGATGATTATCTGTTTGGGTTTGGGAAGAGCAGGACCTATAGCCATTCCTCCCACTGATTTCATAACAGGAGACCCTTGGGTGTTTTTCCTCCTCTTGGGCTCCTGTTTGATTGGCAGAATTGACAAACCCTCAGCATCCATCTGGGGCCACCATTTTTTCAAGTCTTGACAAGTCATAGATGCACGTGGGGTTGGTACTCCAAAGCCAGGTGGGTGGGTAGAGAACAGGTTCCTCTTGTAATGGAGGTGATGTTGAAGAGCTGCCTGAGTGGAGTGACGTATGGCTGCTTGGCCAGGAGACATAGGATTTCCAGGGTAATGCTGACCCTGCTGTTGACCATTAGACATTTCATAACGTCCAGTTGAGGAAGTGTGATGATAATGTTCACCAGAGTCTGGCTCTTGTTTTATTTTGCCCTGGATCTGAATCCCACCATTCTGGTTCAAGCTAAGCTGCTGTTTGAGTGGAAGCTTAAAAGAAGCATTTTTCAACTTGGTGTCACCGAGCAGCTGTTTAAGCTCTGACATGGGGTCTGAGCTATTTGGAGGAGCAGTTGCAAAGTGAGCATGGGGCTCAGGCTTTCTGAACATCCATGGATTCCTCTGTTCTGGATCTCTGTCAGAGCCCTGCCGCCACTGCTGTGGATTAGGACTGAAACCTGGAGCTTTTCCCTGACCTGGAAATGGAGAGGTAGAGGATGGGAGAGGAGAAGCACGGGCTGGCTGGCCCTGGGACTGGGGTCTATGGTTTTCGTAAGACCCTGCACCCTGCTGGTTGGTATGCAGCCCTGGAGGGACAGACTGGGACCGTGATGATGAGTTGTCATTAAGAGAGGAAGGGGTCAAACTAGGTGTATTTTGGTGGTTATGAAAGTTGTTTCTGAAACCCTGACCTGGAGCAGTGACTGTTTGAGGACTGGATAACTGTGTGAGTGCATCGATCGCAAGGGCAGTCTGAAGACTAATGTTTTTCTCCTTGGCTATGGAGAGCACCTGGGGGGAGCAAGGAATAGGGGGTTTGGAAGAGGGCACTTGGTCTTGGTGAGAGTACTGATTAACTTCCTGTTGCTGTTGCAAACGCGAAGTGGGCATATGGTGGGCACCATTCACTTGTTGGTACATCTGGTGTTGATGTGGCAAATGAGGTTGCTCCAAATGTGGGGCCTCATCACCCATTTTGTGAGATCCTTGATCCCTTCTAGTTGCTAATTTAATTTTCTTTTCCAACCACTCCATGTAGTCTGGACAACCATGCCCATCACAGTTGCAATTAGGGGGCTTGTGCCCATGTTTAGCTTGGCTCAGTGCTGTCTGTAAGATGTCAAGGTCTTCCAAAGGTTCGCAGCTTGTTTCAGGAGCACCTGCAGAGACTCTGGAATGAGCACCATCAGCACATGTCTCTTGGGTGAACTTCTCATATAACTTGGCTGTATTAGGCTGCAGGACAAGGCAAGATGAAGAGGAAGAAGGAGGCAAAGAGCTAGCCGTAGCAGAAAAAGCTACCAGATTCTGGGCATCTTCTATATCTGCATAGTGGACTCCCTCAGCAGGGGTTGTACCACTACTGCTGCTCCAGCATGATTGCTGCTGTTGGGTCTCATTGACCTTGCTATGTCCTGGCACCCAGCTTTGCCTTTCAGGCACACACCCTGCCCTCTGCTCGTCTGTTTCCATAGATGCTTCATCATTGTTGTGGTAGGGGTTCACCCCATTGGCCAAATCCAGGCTCAACGCGCCTTCCTGGAGGCGGTCATGTGAACCAATTTCCATCTGGCCTCCGTTTGTGAGGCCATCCACTGTAGTGACTTTGTGAACAGTCTGAAAAACAAAAAAGCAGAGTGGTAAGTAAAGCTGCACAAAGCAACATTGTACACTCACAAAACAAGTGGTGCAAATAAGAAGTAATGAGCTGAATATGTTCAGTTGTTTATATCACAAATATGGATATGAATTTTTTTAACATCTTGTACATCAACAATAGAGAGACAACCAAATAAAAGAGTAATTTCATTTTCTCAGGTTCAATCCAAGGTTTCATTGAAGCTTTTCCCTGACTTGATCTTGTATATTTAATACTTTCAGTATTACAGAGTACTTCACGATCAGATCAGTGAAGACTATAAAATATGAGCCAAATTATCCACCATAGAGTGGTTTTACATCAGGCACAAGACAAGTCCACACTCTGACATGTAGCACAATCGGTTGGGTTATGCAAAGCAGGCAGCTGGAGCGCCTAACCTCTGCTGATTGTGGCAGAGGTTAGGCACTATATACACAATGATAAACGGTGAGGACTGAAAAGTAGACGAACACTACCTGCCTCACTTTTTATTTATAGGAAAAATATTTTTGGCCCAAATTTATTTGTACTCATGGCAGATTAAGAACTAAAAATATTTTTACTCAATCAATAGATCTGTTTTAGCAAGAAAATGAAATGAGCATCTACAACAATGTAAAAGAAGTATTCATTTTTGAAAACCTGTATACCCGTCTTAAGAATCAATAGGAAGCATTTACTTTAGGAAACTTTTACTTTTTCTCACAGCTATCAAACCAGGACTGGAAAAATATGTAATTGCAATAACTACAACAGTTATGACCAAAGTTTATGTGTATGGGTCTGGTCATTTATGGTCATTAAAACCAGTTAAACTCTAGTCAACTGCTCAAATACATCATGGTGGGTGAATGCGCGACACATAAATTATAATGTCTGACTAAATATTGCATTCACTGAGATTTTGGTGATTGCATTTCAAAATACTGTGCAGCTCTAAATCAAACTATTTTCCACCAATATTTTTGATGTTTTATCCCGGGTTGCACCAATTTCAGTTTTCTGGCTGATCATTGATCACCAATCTGCTGATTTCAATTTTAGCCGATCCCAATTTTTTTAGTTTCTAGACTCCCCTCTAGTGCAAAAGTCGCAAAGTTAACAGGAGGTAAATGATCAGTTTTTCATGTATCTGTCAATCACCAATCTCCCAAAATTAAGGAAATTAAGGAAAATGTATTGTCACTTAGCTCCCTCCACTGATTCTCTATCAGAGATTCTCTCTGCTTTCCTGGTAAACAGTAATGCTACCTTAAGTAAGAAGAAACAAGTTAAAATAAACAAATTTTTTTGAAATCAATGATGTTAGCAAAAATAAACAATACCATTTTCTTTGCATAGTTTTTGAGCTTTTAATTTTACATAATCACATTAGTTACAAGCAGTAGTGATGGCAGTCTAACATACTTTTCAATCTGAGACGACAGATTGTCTGTAAAACAGATGAACATTTTGTCCAAGCAGAGTCTTGTGTTGAAATATTATTGTTACTCAGTCATGAAACATTAAGGGATTATCCATTCATTGAACAATTATCCATTCACTTGATTATTTCAGTTAATAATTATGTTATCTCAACTTACAAATTAACATCGATAAAAAAAGAAGAATTTCAGGTGTTACCAGCCTACTGGATGTAATAATGACAAAAAATTTAAGAAGTTCACTTTAAAAAAAACTGATAAAAAATAAATACTAGGAGAATCAGATAAAGTAAAAATGGTGAAGTACATGTTGTTGCATCACTTGATCTAGAAGGCCTCCTCTTCATCAGCCAAACTTGACTGGGCCTGATTGTTTTAGGAGTAGTCTCTTTTAATAGCAGAGGAAATTCAAAGGATTATCCAAACTATAATACTTATAAGGATAAATAGTTGAGTTTTTCTCATGTAAAGCTCATTTTTCACTACTGTAGTGATTGTCCAGGAAAAGATCTGCTCTGTGCATAAGTACTAAGAGAAATAGATGTTTTCTGAACCTGTTTCAAGCAACAGGTTCAGAGCCTTTTTACAGCTCAGGCAGGTTCAGCTGGTCTTTCCAGATGTGAGACTCATCATGAGCTGACAGTACAGCCACATATCTAACTTGCCCTGCTTTTGAAAATCAGTAAGTCACCATGTTGGTGGCTCCAAATTTCAAAGTATTTCATTTGTATCTGTTTCTTGCAGTGTTCAGTCTAGTCTCGTCTCACTTATTTTGCATTATTATCTACAAGTCTCGAGAGCCAGCAAACAAATATAATTCAAGGCTATGTTCAGAAATCATTGACAGAGTTCATGTTGTGTCTAAACAGAGTTTTCCAACATGCTCAGTGGCCCTTGTGAAAAGGAAACACTGACAGTTACTAGCTACTTTAGCACTAACGCAGAATGCCAACAGACGGGAGTGTTATTCAATGTTTTGGAAAATCTTGTGATAAACTTTTAGGTTTAACAGCTCTGGTGTCAGACCGGCCGGAAACTTAAACCTACGATGAATTAATGTACTGCCAGGTCATGCAAGCAAACACTCTATGGTGTGGAAGTTGGTACTGTGGGGAGAACACTCCACATTAGTTACTTTACGTTTTACTGGGTTGTTTAAAAGAAATGTGTATCTTCTGCAGAGGCATGTGGACAGTTCCTTCAGGTTGAAGAGAACTGGACTTTGGCAGACATCAGCCATTTTACTCCTAAGCCACCTTGTTCTGTCATAGTTGCGTACAGAGATCAGATTTTAGCTTTATCAGCTTATAAAGACCTGCTGTTGTCACAATAAGTTGATTTCTCCATCCGACTTGTTGGGCAACATACTTCTGGAAATTATTTTCTCTCTTGCTGCTGAAAAATTCTCGTTCTGTAAAGCATTTCATTAGAGAATGAGTCTCAGTGGAAACTCAATAAATCAGATTTGATTGTCTAAATATGTGATTATTTTTAATGTGATCAATATATTTTGACTGATGTTGACAGTTTCCGTGTTAAACATAATTTCTTTTGTGGTAAATGTACGTTATAAGATTCCAAAAGTCTAAATCATTAACTCTGTTTCCATCTAATTGTCATAAGAAGTTTGAGCAATCAGTCATGTGAGATAAAAATTTGCTACATCAGAACTTCTTTTTTTTTCGGAAAAGCTAAAAAAAACCCACCTCAAGCAAGTGTAAAAACTGTTTTGCAAAATGGAAGAAGCTATTTTGACCTTTTCTAATGAGAAACTTCAAAATATGCATTGTCCACAAAAAACTGATTGAAACATGTCTTTGTTTTCAATTGCTATTGCCATGTTTTACAGTGACTTCTGTCTCACACAGTGTGATGATTCTCCTAACACAAACAAGAATGTTAGAAATAATATTGCTTTATTGACCACAAATCTTTGATCAGTATACATATATCATCACTCATAAAATACACTAGAAACTGCCAAGATACCCTGGACAATCATTCACTAAGTATTTTACCAAAATCAAGGAAACATTTTGCTTGTTCAAAGTTCTTTGCCAAAAATCATGTTGTAAATCAAAAACTAGACTCCTACTTCTCACTGAAGGTCTTACCCTCACTATCAATGTGAAGTGATATAGAGCAAAGTGAATCCACTAGCATCCTTCCAAGTCCTGTATGAAGGTAGAAGAGAGTCTAACATTCAGCTTCCCCATCATTTGAATATTATTGAAATGAGTCTTTGAAGTGGGTAATTACTGGGCAGGCGGTGTGCTTGTGTCTTTTGAATCCACCTTCTGTGCGGGGGGGAAGGGAGGGGGGGTTCCTGGGTCGGTGAAGGGGTGGCGTCAAACAGCCGGCATGTTATACGTGAGAGGCCCCATGTCTGTACTATCAGCAGCATCAGATGGGAAAGAGGAAGGCGGGGGGGAGGTAGTGTGCGGCAGTTATGAGAACTGCAGTGTGTTGAAACAGGCTGACTGCAACACTGCACAGTCTAACATCCCACAACCATGCACTGTCAGTCACACTGACACTCTCCTTTCCTGTTTTTCTCAGTTACACACACAAACCTGTGGGGGGTTTACTTCTCTTAAGTTGGAAGCTTAGAATGAGCGTGATTTAGAGAAAAGGGTACGCCTCACCAAATATTATCCAATGCATGCTGAATTCTCGTAGTCTGAGCTTTAATCGTGTTTGAAGGGACATTTAATTGAAAAGTGCTGACATCTGCTCTAGTTTTCACCTATGGTGCTCCTTAACGGACTGAACAGACCACGTGAAAAATATTTGTACCATGACAGAACTGAGAGCCTCCATCCTTTCCTAAATGCCTCCCTTTATTTAAATTGCAAACACACACAAACCATTGTGCCGACTTGACCCATGGCACAAAGTACCACGTCCATCCAACCGGATCAAATCTAGTCAAACCTGGTACACCAGACAGACTGGGTTGCCAGGTATGTTTGGGAAAGAAACAAGTGCAGTTTAACTGACTCTCCACAAAAAAATGGAGGGAGGAGACAAAGCACTGGAGAATACTAGTTGTGGCACTGAGAGGGTTAAGTTCAGCTTCTGAGCAGACAGCTGAACCTAAATCCCACATACACAACGACACCCCATCCTCCCTCCCCCTGCTCCCCCACCCCTTCCTCGGCTGGCGTGACGAGCAGGAACATGAAGCAGAGACCCTGACAAAATTAAGCCGGCTGCGAGCCTCGAAGATCCACAACGCATACTTACGCCGTCCGAGGTGTCCAGGCGGGGCTGCCGGGAAAAAAGAAGAGACCAGAGGAGGAGACGGAGAGGGGCATGAGACTTGCTTGCCGGTACGGTGATCCACAAGCAATCTGTCCTTGCAGGGTTGTATTCCCTTTTTTTGTTGTTGTTTTATTCCTTGTCGTCTGTGCGGCACACAGACGTGGCGAGCACTAAAACACGCATACGCGCAGTCACGCGCACGCACGCAGCCAGCAACGCACGCAACCCACACCTGCCCCCGGCACGGCACACACGTTACCCATTCTCTTGGCTCGTCTTAAAGCCAAAGCTTTCTGTTCTGTCCTTTTTCCTTTCTCATTATCTATGTCTGCTCCTCCCTTCCCTTTTTCAATATCCTCTTTCTCTCACTTGACTACACATGCAGTCGGCTTCTCTTCGCAGCCCCCACCTTCCCCTCTCTCTGCTTCCCTCCCTCCGTACCTCCCTCCCTCTTTGCAGTCTCCCCCTCCATCTCCTCTCCTCTCTCTCCTCAGTGTGTGCTTAGTGAGAGGCCATTATCTGAGCAGCGGCTGGCACGTACATACAATGCAATGGAGGAGTGTGCAGTGAGCAGAAACACAGAGAGCAGTGGGGGATAGTCGCTGGTAGCAGCAGCCTAGGAAACAGCTTGGTGCAGAGGAGCGCTTACCAATGAGAACACCGCTCTCAGACTATATCCACGCCCTTCAGCGCTGCTTCCTCTGCTGCATTTCGATGGCGTTACATTGCAGACTGTGTCTACCTATCTGCTAAAGCTCCAAAAAATGACCATTTTGGTTTCGTCCGAGCTCCTCTGCTTTCGATGACGGAAACGGTGGCCGCCGAGCAAACAGATGATCTCAATTAAGAGGAAAAAGGGAAAAGAAGCAAAGAAAAGCAACACTATTTTCTATACGCGCTGCAAACATCATCCTCTCTTCCTGACTGATTTTTTTCCATCCCTTGCTTGTCGGAGCGTTTAGCTTCGACGAAACTAAAAGGTACCGGTAACGTCTTGATCATTCGGCGATCATATCAAATCCCCCTTTCTTCCAAACTCTTCAGTCTCCCACTTGTGGCTTTAAGCAAATCCTACTAATTGACGATACCTGCACAAGAGGGCTGGTAAATAAAGGGCAGGTTGTCTTGCTGGCCCATCCGCAACAATCCAAAGGATGTGGAATGGGTTCCTTGGACCATCTGATGTTAAGACCAAGCATCAAAACTCAATGAGGTCAGCTAGTCCATCTATGCTGGGGGCAGAAAATAGAAACCCGATGAGAATCGTACAATTGAGTAAAAGAGCGAATGCACTGGGCAACAGAGAAGAAACCTTCAAAAACACTCTGGCAACAGCGAGTCGGGGAGAAGGATGATTCTGGAGGAAGACAGGGAGGGTAATCTGTAGAGATAAACTGGTCAGATATCATTTTGACTTTCCCTAACTAGAAAGAAGAGCTTTGCAGAAAGAGGACATATAGACAGGATCGTCAGCTTGCAGCCAAACAAAGATAGCTGTCCCCAGTAATCAACTCACGGCATTCGCATATAGAGACAACCCAAAGCTTCTGTCTTCGCCGGTCTTCCAGCTTACAATAACACACCTCATATCGCTCTGCCTTAGCTTCACTGCCATTATCATTAACAGCCTCGTCGCGATAGCAGACTGTTTCCTCTCGCTTGCTGGCTGACAGGCCTTGTCGTACTCTCCTCTCTCCAACACTGCCGGAGTTTAGAGAACCGATTTGACCAGGTAGACGAGGTGGAGGACAGAGAAGGGACATAGCTGTCTCCCCATGCAGATCGCTCAGAACCCCTGCTTGGTGTTTCTCTTACATTACTCAGCGTGTCAGCCAGCCACACTCTGCTATGAATGGATTAACTTCAGATGTCTATCCTGCTTCACTTATTCTGCTTTTCCCCAGCTCTCTTGGTCTCCCCATTTTCTCATTTTCTCGTGCTTTTTCAACAGCCTCCGATTGCCCTTTCTCGCTCAATTCTTCTGTTGAGTTTCCTGAGTCTGCTCTCCTCCTGGTGCAGCTCACTGCATTACAGCTCCGACATTTTCTGAGGTACCCGATCTAGACCGAACACCGCCTGCCTCCGTTGTTGCCTCACATATTCGTACAAAACGCACGCAGATGAGCACCAAACCAAAAGAGAAACACGGCGCAGCCGAAACTGTCAAAGACAAGGGGAGAGGAGAAGTAGAGCTCTGGGTCATGTGACGGCTGTTCACCAATCAGCAAGAGGGAGAGCAGAGAGTAAGAGAGGTAGGAAACACAGACAGTGATGACGCAACCGCCTCATCATCAATGTTTCCCACCAGGATGTTGCCTCCACCAGTGGGTGGGCAACAGTAATATTGGCTCAACTAACCCTTTCCGTGCTATCAACAAGCCCACACACCAACCGACACTTGAGTACACCCAACCGGTTTGTGCTCACTCGCTTCGCTCGCTCACTGCCTCAGCTGCAGTGACGCAGCTTTCGAGCTCAAGGCTCAACCTCACGCTCTCCGCCCACACCGTGCTGCACACACTGAAAACAAGTCCATTTTTCAGTCTGGAATGCTTGCGTTCTTATCTCCCGTTTTGTTATTTTACAGTTTAATTTGGATGGGGAAAAAGGACTTCAGCTGAGATCCAAAGCAAATAAGAAAGCCACTAAAAGAGAATAGCATCACGTGGCCGAGTAACACCAGAGGACCTTCGACAGCATGAACCCCAGAAAACCTGTCTCTGCCGATGCCTGGTGACAAAAATGCAGACCAAAATATTAACATAAAGGGTGATGTCTGAATGA
The DNA here is from genome assembly GCA_903067075.1 of Micropoecilia bifurca. Classification (NCBI taxonomy): domain Eukaryota; kingdom Metazoa; phylum Chordata; class Actinopteri; order Cyprinodontiformes; family Poeciliidae; genus Micropoecilia; species Micropoecilia bifurca. The sequence continues at coordinate 14,493 of CAEGAF010023418.1, forward strand.
TAGGAATGTGTTTTCTACCAGCCCACAGAAGATCATGAAAGACTCACACAACAAACAAAAAGATTGTTCTCCTTCAGCTGTCCAGCACCGCTGGACACTGGAGCTGTGTACCAGCATGTGTGTATCAGGATATGACTTCATCTGATGTAGGTGGTTGTTGTGAACTACAGACATTTAATTGCTCTACCTTCTACTCCCTGTTGCATTTGTGCTTGAAACTCACTTTAAAAAAGGGATTTCTCTGCTGTGGTGACAGGATTAGGAGTTCAGGAAAAAGTGATCAGACCACAAGTTTTCTTAACTGACCTTGATAGTAAGGCTGCATATTACATTATCATTGACAAATATATCATATTTGTAGTACTGTTTGTCTTTCTGCCATCCACCTATTTAATAATAATTAATAAAATGTTACAAAATAAACAATGAATAAATAAAACACATTAACAGATAATGTGAAATGTTGTGATAATACTTTTAACATATGTCCTCGTCATACGTGAGCAATTTAATCATTTTGACCGCGATGAATATAAGATAGAAATGTTAGATATTATGTGGATCCTGTGTAGATAGAAAAATACACTGGAAACAGGGACAAAGCACGACAATAACAACAGACGACATAATGGCTAATTAAATTACAAATGGAATAAGGACTTGGACAAAATCAAAGTGTTTCTCCTAAAGGGCCTAAAGAGTCTGCAGCTCCTATAAAAGCTGCTGCCGATCATCCTGGGTGTCAAGCTCCCACAGTAGTGTGAACATTTTGGGTTCTTATCAGACTGTGGTTTTAGTGACAGATTGACAGACAACATAGAAATGATTTAAAGGGAGTGTGTGAACACACTGATGAGTAAAACCATTAGCCGCTAATGACGTTACAATTGTCATCTGATTAGCAGCTCCCTATTATATAGAACTAAAAGATGACTCAGGACCGCTTTTGGTCCTCTGCTGTTCAAATGTTTAAATATTCATACTTATTAAACCATAACAGAATAACTCTGTTAGCAGAGATTCAGTAAAACATGCTTTCAAAATAAACTCCGTGGTGAAGCAAAAAAGAAAAAAAACAACCCAAAGGGATTCTAATGTTTTAAAAACATATAGTAAACCTCTTACATCATTCTTGTGTTTAATTTGTGAGCTGGGTGCATCGTCTCACCCAGAGTTAATGTCTAACTGTAACCTTGCCCTTTTTAATGCCTAATGTAAGCAGTTAGAGGATTGTAACAATAACATACAGCTGCAGAGAGCAAACACCAGACAAACCTGACTGAGATCCCTTCTAGTCAGTCCAGTAAGTTACAAAGGTAACTCAGACAGTTTATGATCTAAAACTCAGATGTAGTTAATGTTTATGTATAGGGTTAGAGATAAGGGTTAGCTTTAGGGCACTATATAGGCACATTCTTCAACTGCAAAAGGCTCTAGAGGAAAGGTTCCCAAAGACACAATTAAGTTCCCAAAGACTTCTAAGATATTTTAAAGTATATAAACAAGATGCAAGCTTACGTATTAAAAAGCCAACAAGCAGACAATACAATCTATAAAATTAGGGATCCCATTGCAAATTCTTCATATTGCAAAGTAAAAAAAGGCCCAACAATATTCTGAAATATTTTATACACATCTATATATTCAACCCAAAACAGATGGGGATGTGACCAAACTTTTAATTGGACTGTGTAAAGATTTTTAGGATGATGTCTGGACTTCAGGAGATTATTAAAACAATAAATGTCACTTACATAAAACAAAAATGAGACAGGGAATCCAACCTTTCAAGAGACACCTGGAAGAAATACTGTGGCGGATATAATGTTTGTCATTATGCAGAGCGTTTTGCCTTGACATTATAGCCCTGGTTCAGTAAAGCCACCGTACAGGTTCGTCTTGCTGCTGGAGGCTGTCATTCCCAGGAAGTTCTCATTTATTTTGGGAATGTCCAAAAATTATTATTTTCTGCCAGCATATCTGTGCAGAACCAGAGACTACATTTGGAACTCTTACATTTAACTGGGAACAACGCATTTTGGGTTTATATACTCAAATACTATAATGTTAAAACTAAATATTTATTTAGAAACTGACTTTAGCTGGAAGAAAAGAAATTTCAAAAAACGGCTTAGAATAGATGAATAATATAGCATCTATAATGTATTTGTGATGGAAAGAATCCCTTTCTCAATGATAATTTAGCAATCCAAATTTGAAGACGTCTGGAAAAATGAAAAATGTATTTTTCCCTGAGATGCTCTTCTTTTGTTTAGGTCGCTCTTATTTTTTCCTTTACTTTCTGCAGTACAGAACGGTCACTTTCCTAAAATAATGGCCAAAGTATTTTCATTTTGTTTTGTTTTTTTGGCTAAATCATCTTTTGGGCAAAACATGACATAAGCCATTATTTTCGGAAGGTGACGTTATAAGATTTAAATAGAAAAAGAAAAAGATTTTGACATAAAGTGGATAAAAAAATGAAGGAATGATAAAGTAAGAATGAGATTCTAATTATTTCCTATGTTCATATCCAGGTTGGAATTTTGTTCCGTACTTTTCTGTAAAAAAAACTTTTTGCAGAACATGTTGGGGCACATTTAAAGGAAGAACGAGTAAATTACATATCGTCACCTTCCTAAAATTAGAGGCATAAATAATTTTCTGGCCTAAATTATCATTTGGGGGGGAAAAAAGGTGATGATTTTTTTTCCATTAGTCACTTTTGGCAAATAATGACTTAAGCCTTTATTTTAGGAAGGTGACGCTGTGTTAAAAAGTTAACAAAGTAGCGCTAGCAGAGCACACCAAGTGACTGACTCTGTCTGTTTTGTGGTTTCAAATCTTAAATTTTGCAAACAAAACATAATTTGCACACCAATTAAAATGTTATTTCATGTAGATGACTCCTGACTGTTTTAAGGTTTGGATATTTTTGGATATATGTGCTGGTCTTTTTTCTTTGTTCCAATAAAAAAGAAAATTGACTAATAATAAGTATTTCTGAAATGTCAAGCTTTAAATAACCACAGACTGAAAGCAAAGATAAATATACTTTAAGTAGAGAGATAAAGAAGTTGGATAAATTGGAAGTCTGGAAGAAGTCTGGAAATACAGATATTATTCCAAAGACTCATTTCCTTTTTCATGCTTATACACATCTACATAAATCAAATCCCAGATCTGGACAGACTATCCAGTAAAGTGGATACTTCTTTTGATTATAAAACTACAGCAAAATATTGAAAATTAAGTTACTTCAAAGAATCCCAAAAAATATATATATATATTTTATGATAATGGCATTTTATATTTGCTTTACAATCCGACTATTAACTTGATATAATTACAACTGGACTGAATTAGAGGAAAGCAATAACAGAATCGTAGCTGGAAATGTTTCTGCATGTTGTCCTGAAATGACTTTGTTTGCTGTGAACTTTAATAACCTGAACTGAACTGCTTTGAGACGACTTTGTTTCTAACACACACACTGATAAGCAATTCGCAGACATCAGCATAAAGACGGGGTCATTTCACATAAAACCTATTAGTCAACGTTTCTGGTGTCTACCACAATCAGGTCAGATTATCTTAAAAAAATAAATAAATCATCAGCCAAATACGAATTCGTCTTCAAGATGACTTTTCTTTAGATCCCATTACAGCAACAGTTGAGATGACTAAGTTTTCAACCAGCAGACTCTTGTGACTAATGATGTTACAATTGAAAACAGCCTGAAGCCTCATCTTCTAAACAGATTCAACTCCACTCACTTCACACGAGAACCAAGCATTCGGTCTGAAGATGCTCAAATTAAACTGATCTGTTTCACTTATCGGGTGAGAATGAAAACACACTTACGTTGAATCGGCTGTAACCCGGCATTGAGAACGAGAGCGAGTGGAAAGAGCGAGAAAAAAGACTCCTAATCTTGCATCGATCACCTCGACTCACACAGAAGTCAAACTGTCATCCAAATGAGCTGTCTCCCGCCCTCGTCTAAACTCTTTCTCTCCATCTCTCTCTCTCTCTCTCGCTTCTCTGCCTCAGGCTCGGCGTTTCTCAGCAGCACAGAGGAAAGGTTCTGGTAGTAGGAGGGATGACTGAGAACAAAAGTCCATCCTCAGTGGTGTGTGCAAGTTGCTGTTTATGACTAAAGCCTGACTCATCTTTCTCTTCGAAGCTAAGCACTGAAATGAAAACTCTCACGGAAGGCAGCTTTTGAAACGTTACCAGCACCGCTGTAAATGCAGGTGGAGAACTGAATAGAAAAGAAAAAAAAGCATAAAGAACAAATTGTTCTTGACAAATTGTCATTCAAATATTAGATTTTTTTGTGTGCATGTGTGTGTGCTTCTTTTTATGACTCTTTAAATGCCGGCTCAGAGCCATTAGTCAGGAGGGCTACCCTCTTCCTGTCAGCTGACGCGTCGCTCTGACTCTGTACACTCCCCTCCCCAAGCACAATATCCTGCAGTCAAACAGCATCAAGGTCATCTGATCCCACATCTCTTTATCTTTCTGTCGTGGCCGTGCATGCGCGCACACACACACACACGCACACACACACACACACACACACACACACACACACACACACACACACACACACACACACACACGCACACATGCACACAAGCATGTGCACGCACAAAAATATACATTTCACATGTGCATGCAAAGGTCTCGGGTTCTGTGGTGATTTTTCTCCATGCATTCAGCCGGTTTCCTCACACACAGTAAAGGATTGTTCAGAGGGTCAGTGGGTTCATTGGTGGGAGGGACGTCAAGTTAAAAATAACAGTAACATGAAGTCTTTACTGATGCTACTCTGATCCCCTACCGTAACAATAACTGCTTTGTTGTTGTTTTTTTACCATAAAACTGCCTGTTTGCTGTTTCCCCCCCTTTTTATTTTTTTTATACCCACATCTTCCCAGACTTCCATACAAAACGGTGTGCGCTCAAGGTGTGCGCAGTCATATCTGCTGACATTCGGCATGTGCAAGCCAGCACGATTCAGCTCAGCTGGGGCAAGCCCCGCCCCTTTCCACAAAGCCTTACACCTCTCTTCACAAAGAAAATGAGAGGAGGGGTTAGGGCAAGAGGAGGCAGGGACAATAAACAGAAAGGTGGTGATAGGTGGAGTGGCCCGCTGGGGTGGAGCTACAAAAAATAATAAAAATAATTAATGAGTAGAAAAAGAAGAATAGGATAGGGGGGGTTAAGAGGGCCGCTCTTTGTGCTTGAGGGTGAAATGAAAAGAAGGAGCGGGATACAGCTGCGGTGCACGGACCCTTGGATGTGAGACAAAGAGCAGCGGCGCAGGCAGGAGGGGAACAGGTGGGACAGATGGAGTCGAAACGCTTTCAAACAAAAACAGGGACGCCGTGTACCTGGCGTCCCTGGCAAATCGAAATGGGTAATGCTCCCCCCGGTCAACAAGGCCCAGTGGCAGCACTCGGTCTACTGACACATGTGGAGGTGAAATGTTTTGAGGAACAATACTTTGGAGCCCAACCACAAGTTTGTCAGAGTGCAGAGAGAAAACAAGAGAGCCTTCCCTCAGGCATCCACTGTGGCCTCCGCCGTGGCTGGTTGCCAGTGTTGTCTCTCATGACTGGGGCTAAGATTAGCTTCCCATATGGTCCGGTCTGGCATTGCCGGACTTAAAGGGACCAAGACGCCACTTTGTCCTCTGCAACCCTGTACACAAGGGCTGCAACTAACAATTATTTTAGTAATCGATTAATCTATTGATTATTTTTGACGATTAATCAAATAACAATATGCATATTCTACAGATTTTTCTTTTAACCACTTTTATGCAATGTTAGTCATACATTAAAGGGGAAGTATTATGAAAAGTCAACTATTTTTAGATTTATATTACGCTATTATGTTGCTCCCTCATCAAAAACACACCTGCAGTGTGATTCTGATTCTTTCATGCATGTTTGAGAAATCTTTTAATCTCCATGGCAATGTGGTGGAAAATTACTATAAGTTAACGTCTGCTAATCATGTTATATGAAATGCTTGTGAACTCTCACCAAAAGAACTATTTGGGTTGCATGTACAAGGTTGGAAGTTGTTTCCCACAGCTGCATGAGAACCAGACTGTCTCACCCATTTGTTTTGAAGTCCTTATCCGTGGTATAAAACTCATGCCTTCTCTCTGCCTGGCAGAGCTTTCCATCCAGAATTGCTTCATTACTGATTGTCCTACAAGCTCTCTGAGTTGTGCATAATTCATAAATAAACCTTATTGCGTGATTTTACTTGAACAGAGCTTGGTAATAATTTTTTCCACAACAGCAACCACTCAGCTGAGGAAAACGCCTGGTTTTACGTAGCCCCGCCTTCGAGGTGCAGCTCCTTCTCTGAGCTGTAGTTTCCAAGTTTCTGTCCTTTCACCTCACAACTCCCCAACTCAGCTCCTTCAGACTAGCCAGCAGCAATTAGCAAATAACTGGTGGAACTGAGCGTCTACTGAGCTCATTATACGAGCTACTTCCCAATAAAACGCTGATAAAAACATTCTTAAAGGGTTAATAGAGGAGCCATGTTGTGATGACTGACGTAACAGTTACTTGATTGAATGGCACTATGTGCCTGGAAAACACATAATACTTCCCCTTTAAAAGATGCAAATAAACAAAGAATTCAAATCCTTTTTAAATAATAAAAATTGTATTGTTTGAAATGTAATACCACAGCATAGCACCTAAACTATGCCACTTGAGGAGTATTTACAGGGAGGTTTCTAAATCCTAAATCCCAAATGTATATATTTTTGTAAAGCTTTGGCTTAATTGCTGCTCTGTAATTATATGTTGGAGTTTTCACCAAATGCTGGTTTATGAGTCTGTAAATTCTAGTTAACAATTATTCAATTACTAAATCAGTGGACAATTATTTCAATAACAGACTAATCATGATCTATCCGATTAATCATTCCAGCCCTAGTGTACAGATTTCTTTATAAAAGCTTTTGACAGATGACGGCTGGAGACGATTTCTGAGAACTGACCCACTTCCAGCTTTCCACTGTCTCTCATGTCCTCTGATAAAGAGGTTCCCCCTGAATCCATTTAAATAGGCCTCGGCAATCATGATTTTCAAGTGTGTGTTTTCTATAGTAGGTGCTGAAAGCTCCAACAGCTGTTGAACTGTATTACATAAAACCTGGCAGCATGTGCCAGCCGAGGGATTCGGGACTGTGCTGTGCCCGGTGGGAGCAGTGAAGCAGGCGCCAGGGAAGTGAGAGTTAAAGGACCAGAGCAACAGCTGAGGGCTCCGCCCCCTTGGCTTTCCATTCATTTTTTATTAACTGCGGCACCAGGCGGCTGACGGCCTCCCTTCCAACACGAAGCCCAGGCACGACCAAAGACGCCAGCTAGCAGCTAGCCGTTACTCATCTGCTGCCACACAGCGTATCGATCCAGCTGCAGGATTCAGGCCGGCATTGAGAAGAACGTAATGGATTTGTTAAATGATGTACTTTATAGGTTAGCGCGGTGTTAAATATTGATGACTAAAAATTAAACTGTACACATTTGGGTGACATGTTGCACTGGAGCATGTGTAAGCGTGAGAAGTTTCGTAATCATTCGATAAAAAGAGTTGTTTGAAAATGAAAGAATGAGAGCAGGAGGCATTTTATAGCTTGAGAACAGCCGACAGCTTCGTATCAGAGCCGGCTGCCAGTTTGATGTCTTTCACCAGCAGCTAACAGATAACCTTGACTTTAATCTCGAACTTCTGCAAAAGTATTCAGACACCCTGAACTGTTTTCACATCTTTCAACCACAAACTCTAATGTGTTGTATTGGGACTTTATGCGAGACGAAGACAAAGTTGCATAATTATGAATCTGATGGTTTTCAGAACTATCTATGAATAAAAGCCCAAAAAGTCTGGTGTGTGCTGTACTCAACTCTCTTGAATTATTGTTTTGTACTGATGCTGTCTTCATGCTACTCAATACATTACCTCTGACCAGAACAGCTCCCCTGTTCCTGCTAATTGAAAGCATTCCCTCAACATGATGCTGTCACCACCATGTTGTAGTAATAACATTTGCCAAACAAGTCAATTTTGGTTCCATCTGAACGTGGGGCCTTCTTCATGAGTTGCATGTTGAAATGTGTGGTTGTAATGTAAAACACATGGAAAAGTTCAAGCGGTATGAATAATGAATCAAAAAACAAAACATTTTGGATGAAACTCCAGTCAGAAACAACAATTTATTTGAATTAGAGCTTAGGTTTGTTCTTGCCATTTGTATGCTTTTACAAATGGAAAGGGTTTTGATAAAGACCAAAAACCATTTCAGATCAGAGGAAAGGATTGAGCTATTTGTCTGTCTGAGCCCGAGATCATCTATTAGCTCAGAAGGTTTGTGAATGCAGGTGGGGAGGCAGGCTGCGGTTCTTCACTGAAGACTGGAAACCTTACAGAGCAGCAAATACATCGAAACCTGCCGCTCAATGGAAGAGCTTATGTCAAACCCTCCACTTCCTGAATCTGTACCATATAGCGAACCGCTTACTACACACACACACACACACACACACACACACACACACACACACACACACACACACACACACACACACACACACACAAAAACATGTGGGGCCTGGCTAGATTAGTCATGTGATCAGCCTTTTAATGCTTGGGCTAAAATTATAGCAATGATGTCACCAGACATTCAGTGTTGCCACGGAAACTAGGTCAGCGTTAACCCTTTGCGAGCACGGCCGGGGATTCCACACATATCATTAGCAAGTATTCCAGGTGCCATCGCTGCTTCGCTCTGTTCCACCTGAGCGACGTGTGAAGTTCATCACACGTACGAGGAGGAAATCCTGTGCATGGGCGTGGAAAGACAGGCAAATTCTTGCGAGTACAGCATGTCTGCCTTATAACCTGTTGTGGTAAACCCATTAAATACAGGTTGGTTTCCTGAACAGCGCAGAAACTGTGCTGAAAAACTGAAAAGATGTCATAAAAAAACACCAACTGTCTGCAATCCAACCGCAGCTTCTTTTTTTCTTCTCACAAAGCTCAACTTGTTGAAGTTGTTGTGCCAGGGCGGAAAGCGCTTAATGATACCGTACGGGTGCTTATTTGGATCGTCAAAATGAATGCCCTCTGCATGTGAGGTGCACGCGGTGTTTATCTGCGCGCAACCGGGGAAATGTTTGAGTAGGAAACGGATCTTAATGAGGTAAACATTCCACCCCCGGGCAAGCACAGCAACCTCTCCGAACAGGGGAGCCAGAGGAAAAAGGACGCCGACTTGTTAAACACAGGAAAGCATACAGAAGACTGTGTTCCCTGTAGACCAGATGGCGATATATACTTTTCAGATAAAAGGGCTGTGTACATGTGGACAGAGATTAAAGCAGGCTTAGAGATAAGCTGGATGTTCAAAGATCCGAGCAGGACTTATTTATGATGTTTAAAGGTGATGGACTAACCCAGATTTGATGTCACCATTTAGAGATAAATGATAAATCTAAGGTGTAGGCAGTACCAATGGTCTTTCTCGCCAATGTCATGTTTGTTTCCAGTTGTCCGTTTTCCCTTAGTCGCATCGCCACGCTTTCCCTCTTCACAAAAACACACTAGCGTGTCCCGACATGGCGTGTTGTGGGAAACACGTTTCTCAGCAACAGCGCGCCGGCGGTTTCTGCGCCCAGCAATCCGACATGTACGCATGCGTGACCCACTAACTTTTACTCCCTTTACCTCATTTGACTCCAGAACCCAGGAGAAGCAGGACGGCTTCCCCTCCCCGGCTCTCGAGCCAGCACGCAGGGTTCCACCTCCTCACTCTTTCCCTCCCTCCCTCCGCTCCTTTTTCCTGGTCTCTTGTAGTATCTGCACATGCCTGACTCTGGCACCAATCAGCGGGCAGCGTGGGACGCTTTAAACTCAGGATGCCGCAGCGTCATCGCTGAGACGCTCGGGTGGAATTGTGGTGACTTCTTTCAATGACTTTGGAGTTCAGATGCCTCAGTTGATCTAATCCACCTGTATTCGCTTCTGGAAGATGAGGTAATGAGCTCACGCATTCGCGGCGAAGTGCTGCAAACAGTCGAATGCCAACCCAACAGCACAGACTGTCGAAGCTGTTCTTTGTCAACTCATTGTTTGCAAAGACGCTCGAACTAAACCAATGATGTGCACACGGGTAGACATGAGAAACTGGTCACTGTGTTGGCTAAGTTCGATGTTAGCTCATGAGTTAAGCCAGCAGCAACATGAGACGAGATTTTGGCACATAGATGATAGATGTAGACACAAACACAAACCCCAGGTCCTGTCTTACCTCAGCTGCTTGTTCAGTGAGTCCCACACGGTCTTGACTGTTGTCTTCAAAATATCCCACCTTTACAGCCGGTCAAGGAAGAGAGGGGCGGGAGGGGGGAAAAGAGAGAAAAATGGGAAGGGGAGGGGGATGAAAGATTAACAATCAATAGAACAATGCGACATGGGACTGCTCTACGTAAAAGTACCAAAAGCTGCATGACGCCAACCCGCAATCATTCCTGGCAACGAAAAAGCCTGCGCGGAAATCTTTTCTTTGATTTGTGCCCAATGTGAGCCGGCGTTTTCCCCCCTCCGCCGCCGCCGCCGCTTATACAATTATGTAATGTCTCCATACAGACGCCGGCGCGAGGTTATGGATGCACGTTGGCTTCGCAACAGGAAATATTACGGCAGAGAGTGGACGAGTGTCGGCGAATGGGATGGAAGAGGTGGAAAGGACGGAAACATGAGCGTGTTTTTATTTTGCACAGCATGTCTCTGTTGTTTTCATTTGCCCTGGTTATCTCCGTGGTAAATTATGTGTTTTGTCTTGAGCTTCTCCCCAGTCCAACTAGCCTGCACACACACGAACGCACGCACGCACACACACACACACTCACCTCACCGCTCCATCCCCACCTCCTTGCCTCCACCCACCTATCAATCCTAAAATAGTCTGGAGAGAGGAATATTTACCCTCCAAGCCTCAGCGCTGCTTCGGTTCGTACTCCTCCGTCCGCTGACCGAATCCCCATAAGAGGATCTCTGGCTACCTCTCTCGTTCTCGCCCCCTGCCCCTCTGTCCCTTTCTTCTCGTCTCCCCACTCTTCCTTCTCAGTCTGTCTTTCGTCTGCGTTCCAGCAGCCCATTCAGGAAGCCATCTTGTGTTTTTAATCGGGCTTTACATGAGCCCTCGTACGCACGTTCTCTTTCTCTCTCTCTCTCTCTCTGTCTCTCTCTCTCTCTCTCTCTCTCGACACACTTGCTCTCTGTTGCACTTCCCCCCTCCCTCCCGCCCCTGTCTCTCTTGCTCATATGCCAATATGAGCAATACCTCGCAAACACATGAACACACACACACAAGGGATTTTTTTTCTCTCTCTCTGTGACTGCTATCACTCCTTCCTCCCAATCGTTCGAGGTTTTTTCATCTCTCCTCCCGCATATCTGATGTCCAAAACAGCTGCCCACTCCCTTCCGACCCCCTAATCTATCTACAAACATATACACTCATGAACTAAAGCGCACACGCACACACAAACGTGCAGAGCTCACCCCGAGAGACGTCACACTACAGATATCACACAAAGGCGGCCTGTCCACCAATCAGAGGCCGGGCGGGCTCTGCTGCTAGGGTGAAAATGAAGGAGAGCAGTCGAGGCTGCTGAGAGGAACAGTAGAAAGAGGAGGTTAAATAAAAAAAGGCCCTGTGTGTGTGTGAGTGTGTGTGTGGGTGAGTGTGCAGTGCAATAAAAGAAAGACTGACATAAAGAGACAAAGTAAAGGTAGGTGGGAGGTGTGTGTGTGTGGTGTGTGTGCGTGTGTATCGGGGGGAGGGGAGATGGGACCTCTCTATGCTTGTCAATTATCTCCTCGAACTCGCCTTCCCTAAACAATACCTCTGGTATGTGGTATCGCTGTGCACCATCTGTGCTAGGGCTGCCTGCAATAACTGGACTGGACTGCACAGTTGAAGCTCCACGCACACAAACACACACAAACACACGCACATATTCACACAGACCCCTCTCGCCGAGACCACCAACGCCAGTGTGACAGGCGAAAAAGCACAATTACGCAGCAAAAAGCTTTCTGTGCTGACTCAGAACGAGCAAAGGCGACACCAACCGCTGCAGATGCGCTTTTTTTTTTTTCTACCTGCGTTCTTGGAAGCCGTCCCAACAGGTTGTCAGCTGGGACTGCGTATCTGCTATCTGCAAAGCAAACACGTGGAAAAACATGTCTCGATCCTTCACTTTAGGTGGAAAACGCCGCTGGGGACTGTTTTTCTTTTCTTGTACGCTCTTTGTAATAGTGACATACCAGGCATATTTTAGGCGGATTGGTTCCCTGATGTTTACATTCTGAAGATGAAAGACCTTCTCTTTTATTGGCATCCTATTTGTTTATTAATGCTTGAGCGAAAGCCACAGAAAGGCGCAAGGGAAAATTTGATTTCATCTTCAACGGCTATCAGGAGATGTGGCGAAGGTAAAGTTGATGTTTTTTCCAAACCTCACGGAAAAAAAACCACTTTCTGAAAATGAAATGGGAAGTTTTACTCTAACAAACAAGAGCTTCGATTTTGAAGAACAGCATTGACGTGTGAAGAAGGAGTGGGGGGCGAAGACACAATGACCGCAGAGAGTCGGGCGAAAGTCAGCGAAAGTTCAGAGAGGCCGGCGAAGACGCAGCGGATTGAAGTGAGACGGACAGACGGCGAGAGGCTTGACAGACTATGTGTGAGAACCGAGAAGGAGGAGGGAGCTAAGTGTGGCACGGTGAAGCAAGGCAGCAGCACAGTGACGCAGCATTTGTGGTGTCTGTCTGACGCTCTCGCATGGCAGGGAAATCCCCTCCTCTGACGTCAGGTGGACCACGTGTGCGTGTGATGTTTATGTGTGAGAGAGGCGTGATTGTTTTGAGCTGGACGGCGAGAGCCTCTCTCTGCTGTCTTACAGGTGGACAGCAGTAGCTGTCGCGCCGCAGTCGGAGCTGACCGACGTCTTTGCGGTTCAAATAGATTAAGGAGGTCAAATTAGCTCTAGTGCGATTCACACTCTTTGAACGTTCCAACATAAACACCGTAATTGCATGTGATAAACCAATGAAAAGTAGATCAAAATTATGAAGTGAAAGTAAAACAATGCAACCGTGTAGTATAACTCCAATTGTTTTACCCAGTTTGCCGACGATTTCTGCTTACTCTACTTTGCAATATAATTCAGACAGATTAGATGGAGGCCATATTTTCATGTCAGTTTTCAAGTCTTTTCACATATTCTCAATTGAACGGTGCTTTGATTGAAACTATTCCAATGCGACTCTGGCTGTATGACAAAATCCTTTATTTCTCAAAATCCTAATGGATACAGATTTGTTAGATTTGTCTAAAGGCCCCTCTCATACGCGGGTATACTTGACTTATCTAAGATCCGTATGTACTCAATGTGAACTCATCGGACATATCTGTGCAAAGGTAAATTTATAGGACAGTGAACCACTCAGTGGAAAACGGAGTTCACATCGAACTGTTTGGTTTGTAAAACCAGGCTGGCAGGCCTGAGAGTTACCACAACCAGTCACAAGGACCAGCAGACACTTTATGTGCAGGTGTGCCGTCGCTGCCTGGTGGAAAAAAAACATAATTCCATAATTTCCATAATTCACCATTTGAATTATGGAAAATTAAGTTATTTGTCATAAAAAATGCAGGCAATCAGTACACATAACTTGTACGTGTACAGAGTCCGTGCAACTTACAGAATGTGCACCGTATGCCTGAGTATGTAGGAACCTTAACAACTTTCTAGTCAAAAGACTCTTCCACCTGAGCTCCTGATCTGGAGCTCCTCCAGAGTTATGCGCCATTTTCATTACTATTCAGCTCATGGTTTCTTACTAGATGAAGAACCCACTAACGTTTAGCAACCAACTCGTCTCGCCAGATTGATAAACTCACACAGACTCATTCACGTCATGTTTAGAGTTGAAAACAGCCTCAAGTACATTGTGCAGACAGTTGAACCAATCTTACACTGGCAAGTGCTTAAAGCTGCTGCTGCTACAAAGCAGTTTTCACAGTTAAAAAACAGAGAATGTGGGTGGCAAGCAGTGAAAAACTTAGCTGCTGAATGCACACAGATGTCAGAGGGCAGAGGTGTAAGGACCATGGGGGAAGGGATACAGATGTAAGCAACAAAACTCGGCTTCAGCAGTTTTATGAGGAAAACGTCCAATTTCTGAGACTCTAAACATTTTGTCCATTGGGGAAAAAAACTAGGTTTAATCCTTGCTTTCTGTGTCAGGTACTTTTTAAAGTCAATTTGATGTAAATTCTGTCCTCAGTGTCGTCCAGTAAGGTGAATTCAGTCTCACTGTACAGTCATGTACAGTCAGAAAGTGAATCATGTGTGCTGACTGAGGTGAACATGGATCTTATTTGGAAAACCCAATGGATGAAGCGTCAACAACTCCTCAGAGTTACAGTGAAAAAGCAGAATAATGGTGTGTACATGCAGGGGAGGCTTTAACACATCCATCATTAAGAACTGAGGACTTTAAATGTCCTGGTGTTTTGTGTGTAACTGAGCACAGGATGGGGCAATAAAAGTCCAAATCCATGGGACGGGCTTGGTCAATGCCTTTTATGTTTCTTGTGACATAAAAAAGGAGAATAACATAAAAAAAAGAAATTCACAACGTTTTCCACCTGTGACCTATGACCTCTACATCGTAATTTAAGAACAGGCTGAACATTAAAAAGACTAGAATAATGTGGCTGCATATGTGTGCATATACTCAGCCTTTGTTGAAACCCCTTTTGATTTCACTTCAGTCTTTTTTTTATAATGTCAGCATGACACATCCTGACAACATTTGCTTACAAAGGTGTTAACAAACGTGAACCAAATGTGTGAGGTTTTGAGGACGCCTCCTCTGGACAACGCTCTGCATTTCACCAAACAGACTTCTGATTGAGGTTTGGGTCCTAGATAGATATTTAAAAACTTCAATCTTCTTTTGTTGAAGCCACTCTTGTTTATCTCTACACTGATGCGTTCTGTCACTGTAAAGCTTAAAGATGAATTTCCTTCACATCCTGTGCTTTCTAGAAGGGATTTGTGCTAATAATAGCAGTTCTTTAAAACTTTCCCTCCATAATGACTAAGAATCCTGTTCCGGCTGAAGAAAAACAACCATTAACAGGATTGCTGTACCGTACAGTTATGAATGCATTTCTACCCTCTGGGTTGAGTCGGTCACGATACTGGTACCACAGTACTTCCCTTTTATTTCAGACACTAAGGACTTATTATGTTGGGCAAATGCAGTCTTATCAAATGCATAAAAAACTGAGTTTATGCTAAGATTAGCATTATTGTTGCATTAGCAAGCCACAAAAGAGTAAGCCCTGTAAATGTGTAAGTAAGTTAGTGTGTGTTAGATCATGGATTTTTTTCACAGCTAACAGAGCTGCGTGTGTGTGTGTGTGTGTGTGTGTGTGTGTGTGTGTGTGTGTGTGTGTGTGTGTGTGTGTGTGTGTGTGTGTGTTGGGAGTGGTGGGAGATTTTCAAGTGACTTCCTCACTCCAAGGTAATTGTTTACTAAAGTAATGTGTAATAGAAATGAGACAATAAACTATTTGAGCATTACTTATTACACCAAGGCTTATTCATTTACATCCATGGGAAAAGGAAAATACTCCTTCCACCCGCACACATTCTCTCATTTACTAAAATGTATTTACTAAAATGTAATTTACCAAAATGAAGAAAAAATGGAAAAGATGCTGCTTCTATTGGATTTGTAAAGGTGGGAAGCAGCCAGGGGACGCTGGTGAGATGCATCTGATTAACTGGGCATCAGCAAGTGACAAAGACAAGCAATTATTACTCCCAATCAGTGTTGGAAAGGTAATAAAGCTATGTCTGAATTTCTTAAAGTTTATCACTTCTACACTGAGAAAAAAAAACATACAAGTGGATGACCAGTGTCCAAGCAGTTATCATCTCAACAAGTTTGACCAAAGACAGACCGGGAAATTATCGGAGAAATTAAGAGACCAAGAGCTTTATGTTGGACTTCACAGGACTCTGATAACAAGTGAAGTGTTAAAGTTCCTGACAGGACAATTGGAGAAAGCCTGAAACAGTATGACGTTTTTGCCAGAACAACTTAGGTCTTCATATTTCCATCTCCCTGAAGCACAAGCACATCTGGAACTACACCCTTCAGATAGGAAGACCACAACAGAACAAAAACACCTCATAATGATGATGATGATTTTGAAAACATGTTCTGCAGCCATGGCACCTGGCCGCCTTCCAGCCACTGAGACAACCATGACAACCGTGTACTAAAGTAATCTACAGTGAAATGTACGGTCATCTCCTCAGCAGCTAAAGCTTAACCCAAAACGAATCGTTCAGCAGATCCCTCACAGCACCATCTCTAAAACAGAAAGCCTGAAAAGGAAAAACAGGTGTTGCAACAGGTCAGTCAAAGTTCAGACTTCAATCTGATTAGTATGATGTGGTTGGACCTGAGACGGCTGGTAGAAACAAACCCTGATTAATTGATTCACTGTTGAGAAGAAGATTGGGCTGCAATTCTCGCTCAATGACGTCAGAGACTGGGAGCATGTAAGAGTAAAATGACATACAGTGAACCCTCGCCTATTTGTGGTTCAAGTATTTGGAAATTCACCTTTTCATGGGTGTTTTTTTCATATCTAATTTTTTTAATGCAAGTTTACTGAAATACTTTGCTACAACTTGACTGTTGCTTGCAAAGCAGCCAAACCAGAAACACCATTTATTTTTGCTGGTGCTGATTCATTCTATTCCCAAGAGCAGAGATAAGGAAGCCCATAGCTATTGGCTTCTAAGATGGCTTCCACCAGGCATATTAATGTATAGCAATGCATATTGATATATATATTAGCTGTTTGAACAATAGGCAGCTAAAAGCATTTTTCTGAGGTATCTCAAGTATTCATGTATTCTAAATATTTGTGGGAGGTTGTGGTCCTTAACTCCAGCAAATACTTTGAATTGGCTTTGTCTATTAAATAATTACATGACAAAATGTAGTGTTTATTTCTAAAACATGGCTTATTAATACATAAAACTTTGGAAGGGTGTAATGTTTTTTTGGAACAAGGTATCTTTTTATCGTTTAGCAACAACAAAGAACTGATCTACTATTCCATCAAATACTGCACTGCATGTGTGAATATTAATCCCTATCATCAAATAACATCATAACAGATTGAAAAAACATGCAAGAAATACAAGAACGACTCAGTGGAGTCTTTTATATGGATCTCTACAACAATCCAGACAATCCAACACTGACAGAATAACCTGTTAAGAGTTAGTTGGTTTGACTGAGAATAAGGGAAAAGTTTCTATAATCCTAAACTTCTCAATAAATAAATAAATAACCAGGTGTATTATCTCTTGAAATCATAAAGCAAAAGCATGATACTAAACTGTCAAGACACGCCGCCTTACCAGTCAGTCGGTTACATATCTTGCTGCCACTTCTGAAACCTCGACCCAAATAAGACTAGCCAAACTGGAAGAGCAATAACAGAAATTCTGAGTTTCTGTTATCGGCTAAACAAACACCATGTCCCATTTCAGCTTCACTCTGTTTGGCTGAGTATTAAATAGGTTCCCTAAAAAGTAACGTGATGCATTTGTGCGTAAAATGCATCAAGTAAAGTTTTCTTTAAGTCCTGAAGGTTTAGTTCTGCAGTTGTCAAACTGTGTTACTTTTGTTAAATTTAGTGATACTCTAAGTGATATTTGCTATTTACATAGCAAATACAAAGTAGATTAGCAACAACACAAAGGTAAAGAAGGCAAAACACAATGATTAGACACAATGATCTTTGTTTAAACAGACACTACTCAAAAGAGGAGAACAATGAACCCAAGAAACCCGACTAACCCATGTTGTAAAGTCAGAAACCATCAGAACACTGGTCATCATACCACTGGTTATACAAGCTAATACCGAAACGAGTCATATACTGAAGGTACATGTATACTAGTAGATGATGTCCTTGTGAATATGTAAAGTATCACTATGTTTTAAAAGCACAGCAGCCATGCTGAATTTTGAGGTGAAGGTTGGTGAGAAACTTTCATCAGTTCCAGCTGGGCTTCACTCTTCCAACACCAACATTTTTCTTTGGGAACCAAAAGTTTAGATAATGTTTTCAGATCGCACTCATTACATGTTTTTTGCTGTTAAGTTCTTCTTTAGAAGCATGAGAATATTTTATAAGTTGAATAAACAAAATATGCTTGTTTTGCTGTTTATCAGCCTGTGCGCTGTGTGCAGTACGTATTCACTCATCTGGACATGCTTTTGTGGTCTATTCTAGATTTTCCTGCTATGCTCCATCCCCCGGTGCTTAAGATGCTGCTGTATATCCAAACACACACACACACATACACACGCATGCACACGTCCATTAAAGCACACGAGAAACACTTTAGGAAACTGCACTCTCTCCCTCTTTCTTTACACCCTTCTAAAACACACACATTACACACGCACACACTCTCACAAAACGGCCTAAGGTTAACCCCCACCCTCACTGGAAGCTGCAGAGGTCAAAGGACAAAGCACAGGCAACGGTAGGAATTCTCCGCCGTTGCTGTTCGGTAACCCTAACAGCCTCAGCCATCCAAACGCCGTTCCCTCCGTCTACCATTAAAAGAAAATAAATAAGTAAAAACACTCCAACACTAACATTCAAAACATTTCCCAAATTGGGCAAATTATATTATTCATTAATCTGCTGTGCAAACTTCTGATAAAAAAAACAACCAAAAACCAAAAAAGCATTTCAAGCCGTTTTAACAATGCACACGGTGTTCTATTGCTGTGTAAATTGTGCGTGTGTATTTGCGTTGGCAGGACTACTACTTCCATCTGCTCTGGCACCATTAAATGGAAGCAGAAGCTGGTTCTGTGTGTCTGCCACAAAGAAGGGCGGGAAAGAACTACGATATTTTACGACTAGAAAACTTCCAGTTGTAGACGGCAACTTTTGGTCCGACTGCCAGGTTTCGTCACATAAGGGAGACTTTTGCACTTGCACCCTCGCAACGTTGGCTCAGTCTCTGCAGAGCCAGCCTGAGAAGAAGCAGGTCCTGACTCGCTGGTAGGAACACCAGCTGACATTTGTTGGTCTAAAATGAACATCCCTGAAAAGATGTGCTGGATGCCTGGAACAGTGTGTAATGGATCTAACTATTCCAAGTGGACAAGATGTTCTCTCCAGTCATTTTATGTCCCCGGAAACAGAACCATGGGCGTGGCATGAAAACGTTTCAAGGCCTCCAGCTCAAAGTCGAGAACGTACTAGTCAGTTAACTCGGTGAATATTAAATGACATCATTTGTTTTTTAGAGGGATATTTTTTTTAACTCCGACATTAACACAATATCCTTACAGGCAGCTAAAAAGATCCACTCAGAGATCGTACCTTGCTCACATCGCCTTCGCTCCGTCGCTTCTTCAACTGCTCACATTTGCGCTCCTTGCAGATCTGCTTGCCCGTCTTGCGGTTCAGACAGTTGGCGCAGGTACCGCAGTTCTCCTTGCGAAGGCAGGGAGCGCAGGCGCCGCATTTCTTCCTCCTCTTCTTCTGGAGGTCGGTAGCAACGGCCCCCAACGGAGACAGGGAGAAGAGTCCCGCTTGCTGGTGTTCGGCCTCGATGTATTTGCTCAAAGGAGACGTCTTTTTGAAACATTTTCTTTGCAAAAAGAGAGACCGAGTTTCCTCTGCGTCCACGGAGAGCTGAAACGTGTCCTCAGTTGGCGGGCCTGGTCCTGCCCTCGGCCTGGGCATGGTGACTTGTCGTAGTTTTTACTAGTGCTAAAAACAACAGAGACTAAAACATATGGATTAAAAAAAACAGTTCAGTGTATTTAAAAAAAAGCAGAATTTAAAATCCAAACTGTGTAAAATCCTAAATGGAGCTTTAGGATTTGACTGCAACAACTTCAAAATGTCAACCCTAACAAAGAAAAAAAAATGGT
The DNA here is from genome assembly GCA_903067075.1 of Micropoecilia bifurca. Taxonomy (NCBI): domain Eukaryota; kingdom Metazoa; phylum Chordata; class Actinopteri; order Cyprinodontiformes; family Poeciliidae; genus Micropoecilia; species Micropoecilia bifurca. Next base: position 34,606 of record CAEGAF010023418.1, read on the forward strand.
CAGATGGAAGAGTGCTGAGTCTAGATAATCAAGAAAGTCGAAGTCCTCCTAAATGTGTGGGATGTTACCAGAAGAATCGGCTCAGTGTTCACGTCGTCTTCCAGAACAACATGAAAGCGATGCGATGTTCCCAGTCGCCCGGGTGACCCCGGACCATCCGAGCACAAACTCTGAGTCTGGATACCATCTCTTCGCTTTGAAGACAGTTCTGGCAAGCAACCACGTTGTTGGGCTCACTGCTGGAGCTTCAAGGCCTTGTCTACCCAGCCTGGATACTGTCTGGAAGTGTGCAGAGACCCAAAAAAGAAACACAACAATGAGGCATTTACTACTTCAACTAACCACAAAGTGGTAGCTTGTTCCATTTTTTCCATCACAAGATGTTAGGATTAAAAAAAAACCTCTACTGATCACAGTCTTTTTGTCTGCACTTTTATTTGTCTTAGGAGTTCTAGTTTTAACCCTCGTGACTCCTGTCTGGACATCGTCTGGTTTGAAAGCCCAGCTGTCGGGGCTTTGAATCGAGTTGGCCCTCAGCCACGCAGCGCTACGTGAACGGTTTGAGAAGATGTGTTTTCCTAGCAGAGAGCACATGGACAGGGTGGTTATGTGTCCCTGAAGGACGGAGGGGGACGACAGGCTAACGCCAGGAGAGGACTCCTTTGTTTGGGGGTCGCGCACTCCAGTCAAGCGTCAGTAAAGAGAATTGTGCAAAGGAAACCTAGTGTTTTATTTCTACAGCCTGGGTTCAGTGCTTGCAGCGGAGCCAGATTTCCTTGTTTGTTAAAGTTTTGAAATAATTTAAATGTTGCACCGTGGAACACCATGGGTAACTTATAATACCAAGTCTTGTTTAATTATTTAAAAATGTTTATGTTTCATAGACATATCTGAGGTTTCACTGCCAGAGCTGCTGTGTGACTATCTGAAGGCTTTGGACAGAAACGTTGCCATCCGCAATTCGTTCTTCCCTCATCTAACTTGTCTCCAACTTGTGCTGTAGAGTAATCTGCTAAATGAATGTCTCTCACTGGTTTCCCTGTGAAACTACCCCTGCGTTCTTGTTAACAGGTAGAAACAGGAACTTCAAACTTCCTCTTTTTCAAACAGTTCCACTCTGCTAAGTGTTTCATGTGAACATTTTACATTGACTGATTGTGATACGTTGCAAGTTTTACATCTGATTTAACTTAAGGGGTTCAATCAACGGTGTGTAGTGATAAAAAATGTAATCTTAACTTAAAATGAGCAAAGTCTCATTGGATTTTGATTTAACCAACTAACTTGATCCATATATGTTTTCACTAGTGCGCATCACATAACTTTATTCACCGCTTTTGATATTCAAGCTGACAACCAGTGATTTGAAGTAGTTACCATTATTCTGACTGCATCAGCTAAAAGGAATATATTGTCTCTAAAAATATTCAATGTTTTGGATTTGTGGATTGTTCAGTGGAAGGAAACTCCAAATTATCCACAGAAAATTAGCCTATGAGTGGATTTTTCACAGGACTTATTAAAATATTCTAGAGGAAAGCTGAAATAGCTAGGTGCTATGCTACTTTGCATGCTTATGGAGTTCTCTTGTGTTCCAGTGTTTTTATTAATGCGTATTAACCCCTTAACCTACAACGAAACGCCTGAATGCCATTTTCCTATTGTATTTTCCTTACGCAGCTTATGCAGGTGTAGGTTAGGTATCAAATTGTGTTGGACCCAGAGGGATATGTTGGAACTGTGCTCCAGTAAGGCTAGTTGGTCGTTATGTAACCCCAAAAACACTCGTTTTAAGCTGTAGCCATTATTCACTTTTTGTAAATGTTAGTTGTACCCTTAAGGGTACGGACTAACCTGAAAATGGGGCACACATAAGCTTATTTGTAAATACTGAGTGAGAAGTAAAAACTCAAAATAAAGTCATTTGTGTGAGAGTCAATTTTAAGTTAGCTAATGCAGCTAATTTAAAATGAAATGATAAATACCTGTGATAAACTCATGTCAACTGTTTTAGCACTTGGACTTAAAGCTTGAGTGTCAAGATAAAGCCAGACATTTTTACCTGCGTCTTCTTGTCCGTTAAGGTACGACGTCGTCGACATTTATTACAACGACGCCACATTTTAAGTTAACTACTACATTAGCATTAACTTTCCTTGCAACATTGTCATAAAGACTTTTACAATGGTTATTCGACCAATATTACGCAAAGCTGTTATCTGGGCCAACACGTTGCAACTATGCTACTAGATAAACGCTGACTCAACGGGTCGGGGTATTTAACATCAACCAGTAAATCACTGAGCACGTGGTCTCATCTGCTAGCGCGTGGAAAAGTCAGTAATGAGCGCGCGACGCGACGCCACCTCCATCACGTCAGTAATTAGCTCCCCTCCGCTACTGTTATGATTACAGTAGGTCCACGTGCTTCCCAGCAGAGATCCCTGCAGGGGGTCCAGGGCAACCAGTACAGATCAAAGCAGCAAGATAAAGACTAACACCAACACCCCGCCCTCAGACTTTACATTAGGGTACCGCTTGTTATCTGCGCGCGGATACACAAGCCCCAGTTAGAGCTGTGAATGGGGCACGCGGCTCATTACTGCAGGTGACAGAAATCGCACTTTCACCTCCAATACACAATGGGACTTACATCACACTGCAGCGGAGCAGAGGTCCGGTTACTGTATCAAAACGCTGAAGCTTTCACAATTATACATTAGACCCCATTATTATACAAGGGTTTAAATCAATATTATTATAACCTATTCCATCCATACTGCTTAACAAATGTTAACTGGTGCCATTCATGCTAACATGACAAATAAATAGGGTGACCCCAAAATGTACATTCAGAATACAATTACCAAACTTACCTCAAAATGTTTATATATTCCTCCTCAGGTTAAGGGTTTCAGGAGTGGCTGGTCTCACTGAATAGTTGCTTTCTTAAACTAACAACAAAAAAATCTTACTCACGAGGGGATTAAAACAAGAAGGAAAAGGTTCCATCCTGTATGACATAACTCTGCTTTTAGGCTCCTGACTGGTTGGTCCTGCGGTCAAGAGAGTGAGAGAAAAAGTAGGATCTTTTGGAAAGGGTTAAAGTCTCGAGGAAATTATGGAGTGGAGTCCAGCCGGAGCAAATTGGGGGCGTGATGACGTCACAGGACGAGTTGCTCATGGTCCGAATGGCCCCCGAGAGAGACAGGAAGTGATGAAGTCACCAGCGGATGATCTCAAATAGATTTTCGAAAGTTCTTGATGACAAAGTGAGCTGCGGTTTCCTCTGGGGGGGGAAATGATGCGGTTTGAACAAAGTGAACTGTGACGTCATGAGTAGGTTTCAAACCAGACGTCGCTGCACCGTGACGAGACGAATGTGGATCTTTCAGATTTGAAGCCTCAGCAGACGTGTAATGACTGGACTGGCTGTGGTCAGTGGAGGGGGGGGGGGGGCGTCCAAACCAGAAGGGATGCTCTGATGTAGGGAAGAATTTAGCATTTTTGAATGTGTGCTTTAATTTTCTTCTTCTTCTTTTCTCTTTTTTTTTTAAGGAATGTTGTCTTCTTGCGCAGAGGAGGGCGACTGTGTTTGGCTACCTGCACACACCTGATCTAGAGATTTCAGTGCATGCTGGCTTTTTAAAAAAAAAATGTTTTACACTATTATATATATTAAAAGAGGGGGGAAAAAATCTGAAATCAGCATAATCATATGTGTGAATTAATTTACCTTATTAAAATTTTTATTTTTGCAAAGATATCAAATCTTAGTTTATTTAGAGATGAAGCACGTACTGATGTGCTGCTGGTGAAATTCCCAGTTACTGTAACTTAAAGTATGGATGGGGGCCATGTCAGTGTGGCTCTGTGCCCAGAGCGGCACGGACTGTGGGGCAGCCACAGTGTACAACTAATCTAGTCAAGAATGAGATCCTACAATAATGGCTTTAGTCATTTTTTATACCAAAATCACATTTTCTCATAAAAAAAAAAAAAAAATAATTATATAAATTTTTTTGACTAAAATCATTTTTCAAAAAGACTTAGGTCATTATTTTAAATGCAGGGTTTTCAGTACTGACGTATTTTGTAGTCCTTTTGCAGTGTGTCCAGTGTGAACGCTGCTGCTGCTGCTGCTGCTGCTGCTGCTGCTGCTGCTGCTGAAGATAGTGTCTCACTTTGTAATTCGGTGCCAAATTAAAGGGCTAGTTCTGGTTTTTTTTTTTTTTTTTAGGAAATCTAAACTTCATCCACATGTTTCTTCTTCAAAAATATCCATAGAGACAGTCCTAATTTTACCTCAATTATTCTTCACTGAATTCGGAGTTATAAAGCACAGTTGGATGTTTTTCTTGATTTTGTGAATCCTTAATGATGCACAATTCATGCTGGAGCCACCGCTGTGTGTGTGTGTGTGTGTGTGTGTGTGTGTGTGTGTGTGTGTGTGTGTGTGTGTGTGTGTGTGTGTGTGTGTGGGTGTGTGTGTGTGTCTGTATATACGTGTGTTTTCAGGAATGGGCGATGGGATGTGCTTCAGCGTTGCAATGAGACGTCTATGCTTCTGTGTCTTGCTTGTGAGCATCACCTGCCGTCTGAGGTGAGGAACCGAGTTCTGGCGTGTTTACATATTGCAGAGGTGCAGTGAGTTACCATAGACACACCCACCGCTAAAAAAAACAACAAAAAGTTGTCTTTCATCCAGCCTCTCCCAGGATTTAGCCGGAACTCCCACACAGACAGAGATAAATGACAACATCACCATCTTCACCCGCATCCTGGACGGACTGCTGGACGGTTACGACAACAGACTCCGGCCCGGTCTGGGAGGTGAGTCCAGTGGATCAATAAGCCATTACAACTCTTTGTGCACAACTGTGATAGGAGAGCTTGAATATTACTGAAGGGAGAGGAGGTGTTTATGAAACCACAGCTTGATCTCTGCAGAAGAAGAAATGTTTCTGTGACATAAGATAAAGCTGATCTGATCAGACCGTCTCTTAGTGAGATTTAACATCATAAAAAACAAACAAACAAAAAAAAAGCTATTTTTTGTTTTAATTGCACTGGTAATGAAGCAGTATAGTTACAGATAAAAATGTGGATCTGCTCTGATTGGCGAGTAGTGCGGTCAAAGAATGACCACACTCTTTCAATCTATTCATTAAATACATAAAAGAACTTTAACCTTTTTTAACCACATAATTATCTGTGATCCACTTTTCAGTTTTATTTTAGTAAAACTCAGCTTAATTGGCATAATCCCTACATTTCTGTTAGTTTTAAGATAAAGCTTTAAAAAAATAGCTGCTGAAAAATTTGACATTTTCCAATTATGCGTTGTAGCCTTAATGGAAGAAAAGAACTGGCATTTTCAGGCCTTAAAGAAAATTGGAAAAGTCTGTTTTCAATATCATCACCTTCCTGATATAACGGCATAAGTCTTCTTTTTGCCTAAATCATCTTTTGGAAAAATTTAAATGACCTGGGTCATTATTTTAGGAAGGTGACAACGATTTCCTGCAAATAATCAGTTTTCAGTGTCTTTGTTATTGCGGCCACTAGGTGTCACCAAAGTCAGCAAGCTTCAGTCAAACTAAATTTGATTTGTAGAGGTTTTTCTGCCACTAGTGACTTTTATTTGCAGTAAATACAACAGGAAAAGGGGAGAGACATGCAGCAAAGGCCTCAGGGTTGGGAACTGAGCCCCAGGCAGCTGGAACGAGGGCTAATGTCTCAGTATATGAGACGTCATATACTGCTACACATTACTACCCCATAGGTTGTTTTCCTTTTTTAGTTGATTTAAATGCTGAATATTTTTCTTATCCCTGACCCCAAAACAAGACAAAAACAAATCTTAAAGGAAAGAAAAACTAAAATACATAAAATCAGTAAAATCGGATTAAGAAATGTTAAAAATATCACCCAAAAATGACTGACAACTTAAATTGCCAGAGTAATCTAAGGTAATCAAAGGTCAGTGCCATATTTAGAGTTTGGACATCAATGAAAACATCTTAACGGAGCTGCTCTGGTGGCCTGAGCACAGAAAAAACTGAAAGGAGTTTGGAAATACTTTCAAACGACAGTCCATACAAAACCTCAACAAATAAAAGCAAAATTAATTCACCTGTATGGAAGTCAAACTCATTTTCATTTTGGGCCATGTCATGATCATGGATATCCTGAAAAGACCGGATGTGGCAGAGTGTATTGTGTAAAATACATGGGACAAGTGTAAAATTACTTTGCAACAAACTAAAAGTATTATTAAAACAGCTGTCTCTGCATTCGATTTTTGAAATAAAAAAAATCTTTTCACAATCAAGTAATTGGGCTGTGTCAAGATAAAAATGCTTGATTTGATTGATAAAATAATATTTAAGAGCACAACTTATCTTGAAAGTCCTTTTTATGTGGCCCTAGAGTCTGAAGGGCCACATAAAAAGTAATGTTGGGCCGAATTCGGCCCCCGGACCTTGAGTTATGTACTAAGTATAATACAGTTTTTATACTTGCAGTCGGGCTAATTATGAATGCAGTCAATGCATCATAAGTATATTTAAGATTAGCACCCTTCCTCTGGATTCTATTTAGGAATTACTTATTCATTTATTATTTATGACAATACTGTCACCAAATTTGGTCAGTTGGGGAAAAAAAATCAAACCTTTTAATGCATTTTAAATTCATATATTTTTATAGGGTTTTTTTCTTAATTGATTCTGTGCTTAACAAGAAACTAACATCAGTGATTCTGTTGCTTTCTTCCAGTCCCAGTAGGATTTCTGGCTGCTGAATTCCTAACCAGCTGCAGAAAAAACAAATAAGCAAACAAACAAAAAATTAAAAAACACAATACTTCCTGATGTTGAATAATAGAGGAAAACTCAGCTGCCATCATTCCTGAGCCTTGATTTTAGGGTTTCCATGCTTCAGAGTTGTAAGAAGCATATTTTTGACGTAGAGTTAATGTGTTTGTTACATTTTGAACAGCTGACAACAATACCAAATGAAAAACTGACCACGTTTTCTCTTGGTTAATTGTTTTTACTTGACCTAAGGACTACATATCATCTCCTTGATGGTGAAATGAAATGTCACTCCTCAGAGGACCATATTTTTGTAGATATTAGCACTCCAAATTTTTGAATGTATTTCTCAGGGATTACTTAAGACAAGGAATTTTAAAAAGTTTAAAAAATAATTCTCTCTGGATATGCAGTGTTTGACGAATACCTAATAATATACACACACAAAAAAATATTCCCAAGATAGATCCTAGAGGAACACCACAACTTATGACACCTGTAGAGTAGGTGAAATATACAGATTTACCTCAGTAGGATTAATCTACTGACCATGACTTTAATAATTGGATAATAATTATTTGTATACTTAAGATTTCAATTTAATAATTTTCTGTGATTTCCAACAGAGAAGGTGACAGAGATCAAAACCAACATCTTTGTCACAAGCTTCGGTCCGGTCTCTGACACGGAAATGGTACGTAATATTTTCCCCCCAGATTAGCTCTTTTTGTGAATTTTTTACACAGTAATTCTTATTAAAAGGTTTATTATCTGGAAATTATGCCTCAAATGTACGAAAGCTAAGCACAGTCGAATTAGCTCTTGATTTAATGAGATATTTGTGTCTCTATCACAAAGTAACAATGGCCGTTTTTGCAAGATAAGGAGACGATGATGAGTTCCTGAACGCTCATGATCAATTTCTCAGTGTCCTTTAGACCTTGCCAAGAACAAACTCAAGCTGACAATGTCAGATCAAGGAGAACCTGACATTAGAGACAGGTTTAACACACACACACGCACGCACACACACACACACACACACACACACACACACACACACACACACACACACACACACACACACACACACACACAC
>CAEGAF010023421.1:0-88815 GCA_903067075.1 Micropoecilia bifurca
CTGGAAGAAGTGGCTGGGGAGAGGGAAGTCTGGGCCTCCCTTCTGAAGCTGCTGCCCCCGCGACCCGACTCCGGATAAGCGGAAGAAAATGGATGGATGGATGGATAGATCTTGCTTCCTGTACATTATGGAGTTCTTCAAGTCGTTAAAATGCACATGACGGGGAAAAACTCCTGCTGTGCAGTACATGGGTGAACAGGAAACTGACGACAAAGCTTCTAACTCACTCTGTAAACACTCACAAATAGGTTCAAGGTTAGACCTGCATGTTGATCTGCGCTGGTCCCAAATTACAAAGAGTGGCATATTACTGTGTAGCCGGAGAAGATGGTTGAACTCTTAAGCTGTTTCTTAACTTGGAACGACGTTTGTGCGTGTGTGAATAAATTGTGTGGGTTTTTTTATTAATTCCTCTCACACGTATGAACTTTATGTAGTGTTAATGCTGTGGCGCTGTCTTGAGTTTCGGGTTGAAGTGTGTGAACTTGCTTCCGTTTATTACACCTGTCAAACTATTTCCTATCTGAATTTAGTTCAAATGGCATTAAACTAAATGAAACTAAGGCGTGTGAAATTTCCTTACAATGATTTTTCTGATATTCATCAGATGTCAGAAAGAGCCTGTGTCTCTTCTCAGATTTGCTACAGGACTGGTGAAACCTTAACTCAATAAACGATAGCTAGCACTCAATAATAACATGACTTAATGTTTCATTATACTATTACATTATTTCTGCTTTCTTGTTTGGGCAGATTTTTTTCCAATTCAACCTTGTCTTCCTCTCTTGTAAAAACAATGCATTCATCCATGCTTCCAAACAATTATTTTTATACAGTTGTCTTAAAAATATCTTCAGTGAGAGCGAAATGGAACCAAAGTGAAGTTCCTTGTTTCTTTGCAAAACCTGATTCTGATATCTTTCCAAATGTGCTCTGAGTTTTCTGATTTTTTATTTTTTTCTATCTTAGCAGTGCACCGAGATCTCAAGGTAAAACATATTCAAAGGAAAACTTCTGTAGACTTCGGGGGTCTTTGGGTTTATGGTCCTGAGGTTTGACCTTGACAAACCAGAGTGAGTAAAGACACAGACTGTGAGCGTATTGGTTTCCGAAGGTCAGACATAATCCACTCATGTGAGACTGAAAAGTCACAACACTTCAAGTAACACGTTCACTGTGGGTGTAGGTGCGCGCCCGCCATGTGAGACGTCTCCATGGCAACCGCACTGTGGAATGGAGCCATCAATCCTCAGTAAGAGGCCTAGAAGCTCCATATGATGATCACGTGTGTGTGTGTGTGTGTGTGTGTGCGTGCGTGCGTGTGCGTGTGCGTGTGTAACAACGGTTTGCTGAACCCTGGTCACATGTCCCTGTGGTGGTCTGCTGCTTCCACACCCCCCAGTTTGACCAATAGAGAGCTGCATGTGAGATAAAGACAGTGAAAGACAAGGAGGAAGGACCTCCAACCAAAACAACTTCCTCTTGGACAGAAATAATACCAAGCACTCACACACACACACGCTCACGCACCTACGCACACACGCACAAACACACGCAGAGAGTCCCCTCTGCAGAGCTGGCTGATGTTACTGGGATTGCCTCATACTTGTTTTTGTTCACGTTACGTGTTTGGGTTCCTGAACTCTTTGAGCTCTTGCAGGTACATTTGGGGAACTGGGAGTTCATTTGACAATGATGTCAATGCTACACTGGAAAACTGTTTGTCTTATATTAGCTGACCTTTACTGACTCTGGTTTTAACTCTAAGTAAACAAAATCTGAAAAAATAATCGAAAGTCATTGAGAAATTTCTGCGGAAGGAAGCAGAAACGGCTAAATGGTTTTCATGCAAATCACAGCAGGAGTGCTAATTGTCGACTCTCTTCATGTTGTGTCTGGTGGCTTTTGAGTGAAAACCTCTCCAGCAGCAGGATTAAAGTGTGACATGTGTTTTGCCACAGAGAAACAAATATGGCCTTGTTAACTTCACACTGAAGCTTTTCCAAATTAATTTAAAAGATTTGTTTCACATGGAAGTGCACTGATGAATTCTGCTTCTAGTAAGTGACTGATACTGACTGAAAAACGATGAATGTTAGAGGTAAAACCCTCAACTATTTCCTGAGATGAGCCTGTAAGTCAGAGACAATGATGTGATTTTAGAGATCTGCACAGACTCACACTGAGTGAGATTCCCACAGAGAAGCACAACAGAAAGATATGATTCACTTTATTAAGCTTAAAATTCAGTCTTATTTTTGTCTCACATTTCTGTTTGCTCTAGCTCGAGGTCTTAACATTGTTTTTTATGTTATCAAAACACCATTTGTTTTTGATAAAAGTGATATATAGTCCATCCATTCTTTTTTTCTATGGCTGCTCAAGAGCTGAACACTAAAGCTAAAGGATTTTGTCAGTAAATAAAGCACCATTAACAACATTGCCTAAAACAAACTTGTTAATAAACTTTCACAAGTGGATGTCGGTTTTGTCCTCCCATCGACTAAATGAAGCGCACGCTTCAACACAAAGCTTATTTTTATGTGTACAAAAGCCCAGAACATCGTATTAGGGAACTAACGTTGTGCAAGTGCGTCTGTGGTTTGGTGTGTCTCTTCAAACCCACAATAAATCGTGATTCAACTTCTTAAAATTAAATTATAAATGCTTTTATGCTGAGTCATTGGTCTGGACTGAGAGCGGTTTAGGTGTTGTCTTTTTAATTTTAACCCAATATAATGCTACGTTATGAGGGAGGACCCTGTGTTATTGTCTGGGACATTATGTTTTAAAATATTGTGTATTTGAACTATAAATAGTTTCTCAAAAAGGCATAAAATCTGGCCACAAGTTAATGTATTATTAATCTATTTAGACAGTTGATCAGGAAAAATCCTTCTTGAAATAGTTTAATCAATCTCGGATGAAAACAACCCTAATATTAACAATAGTATAAAAGTAACAATTAATTATTGTTTATAACTAAAAGAGCAGAGGAAGTGTCCTATTGCATTAATTTCTAACAGACTGTTGAGTAAAGCTGTTGGATCCAGATAAAGTTAGCTAAAAGATGACTAGCTAATATCAATACATCACCTTAAGCTTGTTAACAAGTAGCTTATAGGCTACTGGTATTGTTGTCTATGTTCAGTTACGATTCATTTTGAACCCAAAAAAGTTGATTTCCCCCTCCCTCCCTTGTTCGTTTGGAGCTGAGTGTAACAGGGAGTCTCTAAGAATCCACCTCCCACCCACTTCGCTCACACACATCGTTCAACCAGACAGCTATTTGTAAGCCATGGGGGCGGGGGGGACAGAAATAGTTTGGAAACTACTGGGGGGGCCCAGGAGAAAAAGTTTGGGAACCTCTGCCCTACAGTGTGTTAGATTGGAGGGGAAAACTGTGAAAAGTTCTTTGCATTTTGCTGGTTTGCTGCCATGATTCTAACACACCTGCGTAGCTCTGCACAGCAGCAGCAGGTCTCCTTCGCTGCTGCACAGGTCTAAACCCAGCGCAGCGTCCTAGCGCTCATGTTGCGTTTAAAGGCGGCTCGGAAAAACAGGTTACCACATGTTAACAGCGGATTAAACAGTTTTAACTGCCGATATAAGTGACAGAGGACACAGATATGGGAAGTGCAGAAGCCTCTACTGTATGAAATTGACAGAGGAATAACAGAGTTGGCTATTCTAAGGTAAAAACCCAGCACATACAGCTTTCATGTTTTTTTTGTTTGTTTTTTCTTTCATCCAGGCAGCTTCCTACGCCCCCCCCCCCTGCAATGGCAATGGCATGGCGACCCCCCCCCCTCCTCCCCAGGGGGCGCGCCCCACAGTTTGGGAACCTCTGCTGTAGGGGTTGAAACATGAGGCTAAAGTTATGCTAAAGAGCCAGTTCAAGTGAGTGACTTTTCTCGTCATCCAAGCAGTCTGTTGTGTTAAATCTCTCTTGAGAAAAGTATATTTTTATACGCGCCTACACAGCAGAGTGGGAGACTTGCCTCGTGCTTTTTTTTTTCTCTCTCCACATAATATAACCAAAACATAAATGTTATTTTTAGTGTTTCAGTTTGGCAGCTTCAGACAGTTTCTGACTCGTTGTGCTACTTGTGCAGCTTACCGGTCTTGCCCTCCCAGGCGAGCCCCAGCACTCCGCTGTAGTCTCGGTTAGTGAGCATGTAGGCCAGGCAGAAGTTTCCCCAGTTTTTCTCAGAGAAAAGACTCAACAGTTTCTCCGGTCCGATAAACAAAGGATGCAGAGGATCCGTCTTATTCGCGGTCATCATCACCTAGAGAGACAAAGACAGTAAATTCATTGTACAAGGAAGGACAAGAACTACCAATCACTGAAAGCACTTCTGAGAGAACGTCCCTCAAAATGTACTTTTGTGTTGTAATTAAATTTAAATGCGCATCATAAATAACTTTGACATGTTAGAATTAGAAATGTATGGGTCAGTAAGTCATGTTACAGTAGTTCTTTGGAGTTCTAACTGCAAAATTACAGAAAACTCTCCAACTTACTCTGAGGGATTTGACTTTAAAGTTGATCAGCTTGATTCCATCAAAGTCAACCTTGTTGTAGATGTCGTTCACGGCCCGCATGTAAGAGGCAACCTGCAGAAAACAAGTCAACCAATCAACAATAAGTTACCCTCTGGATTTTAGATCCAAAACTGAATAATGTTCCAAGAACCTCTGGCATGAAATGTAATAATGAAAAGTGGTTTATTACGCCTTTCAATTTGAATAATTAGATATTGACTGATATCAAAACAACCTTAAACATGTTCCAATCGTAAGTGGGAAAACTTTACTGACATGCTAATAGCGATAGGCTAACTGCTAGTAGCCAAACTCACTAATAATAGTTTATAGTACTTCATGCACTTAAACACATGAAGTATTTAGGGAATTGTATTATTATCCAATTTTCTATTGCATAGTAATATGTGCACTGAAAGAGTTAATCAACTCCCTGATCTACAGCGACTCCAAGAGCCTTTTTTTTTTACTTTTTTGATTTATGTGAATGTTGTGCAGATAGTTTCTTGTTCAGAAGTAACAATTTGCTTCTTCTTTTTGTTTTGCATTTCTTATTTTCCCCACTTTTAACAACTACTTAAATCTTCTCTTTTTTATGGCAAAAATGTTTACATTACAGCTCCAGATGTTTACACTTGTCTTTTCCAGAAGCCATAAATGATCTGGAGCTTTGCTTGGGTTGCTGGGTGAGGAGCAGTGCCTGCTGATTTGTTTCGTTATACTACGGAGGTTGAGCAAAAATCAACTTATTGCCAAAAAAAAACGGCTGAGTGGTTTTTACTTTCTCTGGCTGTTTGTAGAAGCAGAGGAGTCCTAAATGGAAGTGCAAAATATGATTTTTCCTTTTTATAATAAGTTTTCTTTAAAAATATATAGGAAGGATTAAAAAAAAAAATCCTTAATCTGGTATCAGATGGGATTTTTTTTCCAAATGGTTTGACTAAAAAAACAAATGTTCAAAAGATTGTAGCATTAGGGAACACATTACGTGAATTTATTGAAGCAATCCAAGGTTGTAAATATAAAGACCAAACTGTGCTCCTATTTGAAGTGCTATTATTGTGAGTCCTACAATATTTCCTGTCACAGAATAATAAAAACAACCAGCTTCATTTTGTGAGCGCTATTTAACTCTACAAGAACATGGGAAGTCTTTTCACGTTGAGTCCTTGTGCGCTTTTGACCACATGTTGAACCGCTATATATCTAAAAATGGAACATTTGCTTTTCAGCTACATATAAAACGCGATATTATTATGAAATTTGACCTGAGCCACAACAGCTTCAACAGACTTGAACTTCTTGTAGTAGAAGTGGTCGGCGTGGAGGTGGAGCAGGCAGCTGGTCTTCGATTCGTCAACTTTTCTCCTCGAACGGCTCACTGGTGCCTCGTGTGGGGAAAAAATAGGAACAACATAAAAAACCACAAACATTTGTTTGGGTCTAGATTTAGACGTTGTAAGATGATGCAGCTTTGATTTCTGTTCAGATTCAAGCAATAGAATTACTTATTCTGCAGCAAAACCCCAGACTATTCTTCAGATCAAAACAAATCAAAAACCTTTGCCTGTTCTAAGATAAATACTGACAGGAACACCTCTTGGAGCGTAATCAAGAAAAAAAAAAGAAAAACATCTGCTCAGGGCATTTCATAACCAAACAGGGGAAATGATCTTCCTCAGCAGGCATGTAGTTAAAAATGGATCCACAGCAAAGTCTCAACATCCACTTTTCACAATAGACGTCGAGGCCCCCCCTCCCCTGTTGGTCAAAGGTTAATGATTAGGAGCTAACCCAAGGGGAATATTTGCCTAATACGTGTGGCAGATGTTTTTGGAGTTGTTTTCATCGTCTTGCAACATCGTCAAGGTTGTCTGCAGGGAGCCAGGTTTCTGTTTTGTATCTCTCACGCTATTGTGACTCTGCCACAACATCCTGCCGCAGCTACTACCCACATTTTGTTCCCGGTGACTCAACGAGGGTAACAGTCATGACCGAATGAATGGTCATGACTATTCATTCGACACCCGATTCATTGCATAAATCGGGTGCAAATGATGAATCTGACACACAAGTGAATTTCCCCAATTATTCGTCAATGAATGAGTTGACGTTTTTTTTTTTGTTTGTTTATTAATAGCTTTGAAGAAGGAACTCTCGTCAGTGATGATGAAACAGAGAAAACACAGTGAGATCCACTTTGTACCTGGTTGAGGTTTCCAGTGAGGGCGTTAAGACGATCTGCTCTACAGAATCCACCAGAGCGGGACATCGCATGTGGAAGAACTGGTCGAAACAAAGCGCAGATGTTTAAAGTTGCACACAAAATTGCACGCATTTGGAAATATTTCCTCTCCTCATTCTTCTCATAAATATGCCAGAACAGTAAAGTAAACAGCCTGGAGCAAGACCCTGAACATATTCTTTGAGTTAAGAGTTCACAAACCATGACGAAAACATGAGGAGAGATCCAACAAGACGTTAGTGAAGTGAAAACTGTTAAATTTGAGGAGAAAAAACATAAAGAAATAAAACTGTGAATAAGAGAATAGACACACAATGTGATCATGTCTTTCACAGCTACAAGCCTATTTGTATTAAAATATGCTGTAAATATTTTTTTCAATGTCTGTCAGCTTTTTGGCATCTTTACTTTCAGTTTAGGATTATGCAGACATTGTTTATCTTCAAGTTTGTATCAGATCATTTATTTACAACACTCAGTGCTCAACACTCAGTGGTTAAAATATTTAATGGAACCAATTAAGCTAACAGTCATGTTTTTAGTCTGTAGGAGTAACCAGAGAGAACACAAAAATGGACTGGGAAAAATGCAAAGTCTGAGTAGAAAGACCTCAGACCGAGATTAAAACCCAGGATCTGAATGTTTTTTCTAAAACTAACCAAAAAACAAACATGATGGAAACTGGTCAATGAAGCTGCCAAGAGATCAAAAACAAAACTGAGGCAGCTGCAGGAAATACTGGTTGTGTTTTACTTATTAAAAGCTTCTTGTGTTGTCCATATGTCTGGAACAGGAAGCAGGATTTTAAAACAGAAGCCTTTTCTTCCAAAGAGTGTGTCCAAGCCTGGCTAAAATATCCAAAATCCTTGTGGAAGGATGAATTGTCATCTGATGAAACACCAGAAAGCGTGGCGGTGACAGCATCATAGTCTGAGGTTACCATTTCTTTAGATACATTTGAAGTTCTTGTCATCCGAGATCAGGAGAGTTCTAAATACAGGTTCACTTTGATAAGAAAAATTACATTTAGTACAAAGAAAGCTGAAGATATAAGAAGTTTTGATTTTAAGCATCACAGTGAGTTAAAACCGAAGCGTTGGAGTGACGGAGCCAAGCTAGAACTACATTCAACACAAACTCTGTGGGGTCACTTGAGGAGGACAGTGAAGAAAAACGTACTTCCAATCTGACTGATTAGGAGAAGTTTTGCTAAATCGAGTGAACAAATATCACCAGGGCAATATAGAGGATGCTGTCAGACTCAAACACAGACTTGATGCTAAAACTAATTAAAAATGGGTTTTAACAAGTATTATAAAGGTGTGAACACTTGATTTTTTCCTTTTCTGTCAATACGTATTTTTTTCTCCTGTAATAGATTTCTATTTCAGTTGAATAATATGGAATTCATGTCTCACTAAATGTTGAAATTGCTTCAAGAGGACATTTAAAACTTTTTTCACACAAAATTTCAAGATTACTGTGCCAGAAAGAAGTGAGCAGGGTCGCATGAGGTACAGCTCTGGAAAAAGAAAACAAAAAAAAAACTTTGCTTGCATTTTTTTTACTGGCACATGCAGCTAGCAGGTGACCTTCAAAAATGCTTCGCTGGAACGATTCCCCTTTTCATTCAGACTCAAAATCACTTGACATTCCACAGAAGCAACTGAGAGTTTTATTGGGAAAAATTAAGATTTTATTCCCTCCAAGACTTTCTCTCTTGGCTTAACAAAAGCAGAAGGATGGACGGTATTTTATCTACAGCCAGCTTCTTCTTTTCTACAGTCTGTGTCTGCAAGAAAAGTAAAGTGAAGGTAGCGAGTAGCCTCAACACAGTCCAAAACGTCCACTGAGCCGTAGCCAAGAAAGATTTCTTTTCACTCTGTGGTTGTAAATCTTAGGTCCTCAAGCAGACAGTTATCTATTTTTCCTGCTACCTAATGCCCCACTTAGATTCCCCCTCTCACCCGTATAAAAGCAAAGTTAAATAAAAAGATGTGAAGAATTATAACGTGCATGCTTGATTGACGGTAAAACTGGAGTTTTACTGAACTATTTACATTTTTCATAAACATGTCAGCCTTTAAGACGCCTAGCTGTGAACAAACCGTAGATGTTATTGGCTTTGCTCGCCACGACCCCAGCAGCCAATTAAACACTGAGCCAGCACCTGAGATCATCAGCATCCTTTTGGTTACGTTTTTCCTTTGACCAAAGAGGTCACAAAGTATCTTCTTTGATAAGTCGACATAGTGTTTTGATACCAGGCAAACTGCTACAGAGGAGGGAAGTGGCTAAAAGTCTCTTAGGCTGTGATGCTGCTGTCCAAATCTGTGCAAAAACTAGTTAAGATGGAGACATTGAATTTGAAGCAAATGAGTGATTTCAAAAATGTCATTTTTCGAATATTGATTATATGGATATAAAAAATATTTTCATTAGGTCACTTCTCAATCCAACAGATTATCTTTGAGATTTAGCATCATGGATAACTAGCCAATAAATCCACATTACATGTTAAAACAGAGGATGTATAAAGCGTGACATGCACTTGAAAAAGTTGGAGGTGAATGTACAGAACTGACACAATAAGGGAAACTAGGTAAAGGTGAGACCCTTTCAGAGGAGATACCTTGATTCCCACATTCTCACACGGTCAAAAACTGAACTTCAGCATTAAGAAAGCCGCACGGCAGACTGAAGCGGCGGCTCCGACAGATCCATCTTTGGAGATGCACTACTGCTTGTATTTTATTAACAAACTGTTGTCTGTAATTTGCAACACCCTAGAGAATTGTGTTTCATTTAAAACTGATGCAACCGCGATAAGACTGGAGTCTGAAGAGACATGTCTCGAAGAAAGATTTCACAAAAGTGCAAGAAGTCAAACGATTTTGTAACAGAGTTTATCGGGGTTATGTTCAACGTCTGAGAGGAATCTGCACATGCAGCAACTTGGAGAAAATTCATAATTTAAGTGTAACATTGTTGAATGCATTCAAGCTTGAATAAATCAGATTTGAAGAAACTTTAAGGTTTATTGCAAAGAGTTTGTAGAGTCAGTTCAGTCTACCCGACATGATATATTGAGCATAAGACGAGGCAACACATGACTGAATCACGCCATCCTCCTGAAGTCCCTCAGCCAATCACAAGCCTCAATGTAAGGTCTCCCTATGGCCTGAGTGGGGGAGGGAGCTGGATATGGGGGCCCTAAACGCTGGGTGTTGACACAGAATTGCTTCCAGATCTTTCTTCATGTCCACTTTCATACTCTCTTTTTGTCAGCATCGGTCCCCCACCCTCACGCCCTTTTCCATGCATCAGGAATTCGATCTTTCTGTCTTGCGAAGCCAAACATTTTCAAATAAATCAGATATTTGATCTCTGAAAAGCAAGGAAGCTTGTCCAAACCTGGCCGGGCAGACTGGAGACGCTAATCTGAGATTAATTAAGGAGTTCTTGTTTCTTTAAAAAATAAAAGAAAAAAGCATTTCTCCCACATGAGGAATTAGCCATATTTGAGCCTCCGGAGTCGTGTTTGCAGCAGCTGCTGGAAACGGTTCCTGCTGAGCATCGTGGTGCAGAAAGCTGATGCCAAAGCTTCAAGTCTCAAGACAACTTTGGTCATGACATCTGAAGAATGCTTCACCAAAGCATTCAGCAAAAAACAGGAATTAAAACCCTTATGCAATATTTAAGGGTTATTCGATGCTAATAAAAAAAAAGCAAAAAACTTTTCCTCGTTGGAGAAAGGGTTTTATTTAATAAGCCTGGATAACCGTTTAAATGACCCATCATTTGATCCACATATACTTCATTACTACCAACATAAGCACCCTGATTTTTAGGAAAAAAGTTTCAGTCTAAGACGCTGCTTTCTGTCTCAAATTATTACTATTTTGTTTTTCTGATAAACACAAATTCACCATGATGGTTCAAAAATAAAATTAACAAATTTTATAGATGTGGGCTGAGTCATAGTGTGGAGATTTCCTAAAGCTGCCATCCAATTTGTTCAACAGCAGGTCTGCGTATCCTTCAACTCTCAGAGTGTGATTCTCCCGTCTTGCCAACAATGTCTGGCAGAGTGTCGGGAAAAACTCCAGAAACACTGATAAGATCCTTGTTCTTACAACATAGAGAGGGCAGCGACATCTGAACCATTTCTCAAGCAGTGAGTAGCAAATGGTGTTGAGGAACAGGAAGTCTTGGCACAGCTGTTAAAATAAAGAACTGACAGGTCAGTGTTGAGTTGGATAAAATCATTTCCTTTATTTGTCTATTTACAAGCTATTAAAAAATATATATATTTTGAAGTGTGAAAGCAGCAGCTCTATTCAGAAGCCTGTACACCATGTCCCCTTTAATTTAGTGTTTTAATGAATTATTTAAGCCACTTTTTAGATTAATCGATTATGAAATTAATTATTTTCCTTACAAAATTGGTGCATAAATGTGGATTTGCTTTAATCCTCTCATTGCCAAATGGGGCACAATCTTCTAGCATATTTGATCTCTTATCTCATTTGAAACTACAAAACTTGTTTTAACAAGTTAAAATTATGGCATGCAACTCATTTTTAAAACTGTTCTGTATATTTTTCAAATAGTTAAGGTTGGAACCAGAAGCTAAAAAGCTTTCTTTTTGGGGATCATTTTTCCTGTTCGATCACACATTGTGTTAAAGTTTCAACTATGTAGGAACAGATCCAAAGTTGAAGTTGAAGTTGAAGAATTTGGAAAACCTCTTTATTTGTCACTTCAGTTTCACTTGGAGATTTTAAGCGCAGAGTAAAGTATGTAGCTTCTGTTTATGTTCAAGAGGGCAAACTTCAAGGAATTAAAACTTCCCTGATCAAACACACATTTTTGATCCTTTTTGTGTAACATCACCATAAGCATGAAGGAGAAAAACTCATTAATGTCTGTGGTTAAACTGCAATAGTGTCATCTCCTTCATGTTGTTACAAAACATTGATGATATTTGATTAATCAGAGTTTTTGTATCTTTGACTTCTACTCTCATTTATTCTAGATTCACTATTTTCAACACAATAAATCTCAAGACATTATATCAGAGGATTCTTTACCGAGTTGATGAACAGGACTCTTTGTGGTCATCATAAATGTCTAAAATATCTGAAAAAGAGACTAATTGAGTCAGAGAAAGAGCAATAAAAATATGATTTTAAATCAGAAAAGGCAATTTGTATGAACCCATACATACAAATTGCTGGACTTTAGGAATTTTACTACCAAATGTAGGAAGAACAGGTTACAGTTAACGGCCTACTTAATCTCTATCTGTTTTTTTGGATAATAACTTCAAAAAACCACATCTTCCTGCTTAAATTATGCAGTTTCTCTAACAATAACCTAGTTGTTACTAGTTTTTTAATGTCGATTATGAATACACACTAAAACAATCTGTCCAGGTATCAGGATACTTTTGCTGTAGCCATATAATGAACCGCATAACATCCAGCCTCCCTCTGGAGAACAAAAGTTCCTCAATCAAAACCGAGGGCTCCAGACGACAACCGCAGGAAGGAAAAATGCACACATTATGTCACCACCTGAAGTCCTAATCAAGCGTTCTCTGTGGAGGCCCTGATTGTCTGCTGTAGTATCACATGGTCAATCTTTCCCAGTTTCCTGCAGATATGCTGGCCTGGGTACGAGGGAAGGGAATGCCGCTGATGAACCAAAGCTGGGTTTTACTACACCTGGTGTGAAAACGTTGTGGTACGAGTAGAGAGGAAGGCAGACGCAGAGTAGATTGAGGAACAAATGTGGGAGTTCGGGGGGAAGGGGGAGTTCTGGCACGGTCCACTCTGCGTTTCCAGTAAAAGGCTTTCGTAGAGCTCCATGTTATGCTAACGCAAACATGCAGCCAAAGAATCGCACGCACGTTCAAGCCGACATGCACTTTTTTACATTTTGTTGATTCCTAATTGTTTTCATACGGATAAATCATGAGAACAACTGAAAGTTGGATTTCATTTCAGTTTGTTGTGGAAACTGTCTCTAAGGCTGTGGAACCCCAAAGAAACGCTACTTGTGTCATTCTTCTCATGTTGCTTTTATCAACTCACGTCATACATATTTTACCTTCTTCCTCTTTATAACTACTTCTGAAATCTCATAGACTCCACCTCATTCAGTAATCCCAACATCTACGGCTTATCTTTTCTTTGACCAGCATCCAAGTTGGAGAGAACCTCAAAACCCATTCAGAGCCCTCAGCCGGCACTGTTGACACTCTGAAGCTCCTCATACTTCCCAGGTCACTGACCTCTAGTAGCGCGAGTTGAACCGGAGCCAGAGGATGCAAGGACTAAACCAAGAGTTAAACCAATATTCACCATTTTACACATTGTGTCAAATATGATTCTGAAATAACAAGATGAAGATCTCACAAAAGGTCAAACATTACAAGATCTCACATAGCATTGAGAAATGTGCTTTGGTCTGCTTATTTCTCTTTCAATGAGACAGTGAAGAATGCTGCAGATCATAAATTACATTTAATGTAGCAAACTCTTTGCACACTTTCCCATCATCCGCAAAGCGTCTGGACAGCAGCTTGGGCGTCATTTGGACGCACTCTCCCTCCAGATACACATTGATCAGTCCTGGATGCTGAGTGATAGACGCTGCAGAGCCATTTGGAGCGTGAAGCATCTTCAAACGATTTCTCCTTGAATAAAATCAGCCTTACCTAAGTCCTCCTCATGGTAGATGATGGAGTGGTGATCTGTCAGGCTGTCATATCTGTGCAGAGGCTCTATGTGGTAAGTGCCACTCTGTGTGTGAATGGTTCCCTCAAACTGTCCCTGTAATACAGAGCCGTGGCAGGATGACCCATATTCACCTGTAAGACAGAGTAACGGGCTATAACAAGGCAGCATCAGAGAAATGGTGTGAGGTAGCAGACATGAGTTTAATTTCACAAAGCAAATAGTTGAGATAGGACTTTGTATGTATTGCATACTCTGTGTTAGTAAGTAATTGTTAACTTCTGCGACCAGATCTTTCATCTAAGCAATAAAAGGAGTTCAGTGGAGGATGACTGCATTATTAAAGTCCAAAAACGCCACTGGCTTTAATGTCTCTCTCTGGTCTGATCACAGGACCAACAACTGCTGAAAATTACATCCATTAGAAAAATAATCTGAGTCATTCATGTGAACTGTCCTACATTTAGGGCCAGGTAAACATTTTGCTGGCTTCATGTCAGACTAACCTTCAACTGTTCCTGAGTATAAGTGGGACAGATCGACTGATGTCGGGCCTTTTTCATCGACCAGCGTGAATTCTTCGGAAAACCCAGCAGAATCCCGCTTCAAAAGCAGGCGGAACACTCTGATAACAACAAAAACACGAAAGGGTTGCAGATGTGGTCAAAGCCTTGTAGCAACGCCAAGTATGCAAATTGGTGAGCAGCTGGGAGAAAAGGGATAATAATAATAACAATTCCATCTGTTGATGGAAAAAAAATGTAGACTGTTTACTTTGAGATTTGTTTTTCAGAGCAAGATCCTAAAGAGATGCTTTGCTGGATGTTAGTTGTCATTTTAGTCATTCAAACTCTTGGTTCATCATACAAAATCCAAAAACTTCAGACAGAGCGGGAAATTTTCCTTTATGCACCTCACATCTGGAATGTGTTGTAACAAAGCTTTGAACTTTGTTTATGTCAATGGGTTTCACTGTCAGATTCGGTTTTCAGTGACTAATCTTAATCACTGAAAGTGTTTTTGTCTTGATCTTCAATTGTTAAGTTTTTCTGTGTTCTGTTGTATAGGATGTGCCTCAATGCCATGAAAAACTTAAGTTTTCCTCTGCCTGTATCCATAGGGTCTCTGGGTTGAGACACACAGGACACACCACCATCCACACACAGTCGTACTGAATGGAGAGACACATCAACCCAACAGTAATATTTTTGGATTGTGGGAGAGTATCTGGAGAGAAGACCCTGGATGGGGGGAGCTGATGGAAACTCCATGCAGAAGGACCTCCTTTCTGCAAGGCAAAAGTGATACCGACTGCACCACCATGCAGCCCAGATGAAATAACAAATAAAAATAAAGTCAAATTAAATGGAGATTTACCGATTAAACGCGGTAAAATCCAAATCCAGCGTATATCCCTGAGGCAACGTGGCTCTCCTGGGTCTTAAGTGCTTCCTGTGGAGATCCTCTCTGTCATACGATATGACTTCGTAATGCTTTATAAAAGGACTGACGCTTATCCCAACACCTGTAGGGAAAAATAATAATAAGAAAAATCTGAATTTACATGTATCATCAAGCTGGAAACTTTTTGAGAAATAATATTTATGTCAGTCTTGAAACTAATCTGCCAGACAGATTTGTTTTTAGTCAGCGAGGGGGGAAACAACCCTCTCCGTGTTGTTATGGTGGTGGCTTATTGGAGGTATTCTTACAACAAGTCGTTAACTAAGTGTGCACACACGCCATGGATCCTAGCTAAGCAGGTTAAGCACCGTCTGCGCTGTTGACAGGTTTTGCATGTGTTGTTTTTTTCTCTCTCTGCATTCCTGCAAGGACGCGTTGGGACGTGTCCAGGGCCAGAAGAGGCCAGTCAGCAAGAGTTGCCGCAAAACAATAATTTCATGGACACTTTCACAATGGACACAAACAGAGGCAGATGGACGCAAGTAACAACTTCACTTATTCAGGTTAAAGTGTGAGGTGAAACCCTCACTCAGACAAACACACGAATCTCTACGTTCCCTACCTGCAATCCATTCATGACAGCTGACCAACAGCAGCATCAGCCAGTAGTGTTGGGCCGCCATGTTCTCCTTAATAAAGTGCTTTGATCTTCTTTCTTTTTGGCATAATTTTTTTATCTTCCTCTTCAACTGGTCCCTGCCTTTCTTTCTCATCCCTTTACTCCTGTCTTCTCCGTTCAACAGTCTCGTACCTGCGGTCTTACTCCGCTGGAATGTGTCTGGATAGGAGGTTCAAGTCGCAACCAAGCTTGATTCAATGAACAGTCATACTGTGGATGGGCATACTCAGACTTGTTTTTCTGCATGTTACACAGTCATAGGAATTTTTTTTTTAATTAACTTGGAGGAAGGGCCTTCAAAGAAACAGAAGATAGTAGAAGGAGATTAGACGAAACTATTGTCATTGAATTTATTCTTTCATTTTATGCTGGCAAATCTCAAAAATGCTTTTGAGAGTCAAATTACCTATCCAATATTTTTTTTATGCGTCCTTGTTCGAACACACACATAGATCTGTAACATTTACAAAAACAACATTTTTATATCCCCATGTCGTGTTTGTCTTATTTCTGTGATCACCTGACTATGTAGTTCGATGCACTATGTGGTCAAATATGTATTTTTTTTTTTTAAATTTTACAAAGGTTTGTCACTTTCCTGCTGAGTGAACCACTTTTAAGCAAACAGCATGCTGAGGTGAGATAATTTTTATCAATGCAGACAGAGTGCCTCACTTAGCAGTAGTTATCAGATTATTTCTACATTTGGAAAACCATCTATGTACATTTATTAGTGGGGTTGTGTGCAGAGAACAGACAGTTTTATTTCTGTTGTGTTCAGACACTCTCTGGCAGACTTAGTTGATACTCAAATGACATATGCTTCATCAGAAGTCTTGTTGACTTTAAGCCTTGTTTCATCATTCAAGTGCCAGCAAATACACACTAGAGATAGAGGTAAAATATAAATGTTGGATTCAAAGTTTTATATTTTTACTTGTTCAGAAGATATCGTACAGTCATCATCACCACCATTCAGAAACTCTATATTCCAAAACATCAGGCCCTATCCTTCATATGTTTGTTATCCTTAAACATCTTACAACTGACTGACTTCTGTTGTCACAAGAAACGTCACTGGGACACGTCTATGAACATGCCTTTAATTTTAATCCAATAAAGAAAGTGGTGGTTACATTAGAAATATCGAAAGCTAAATATTGAGTTATTTTTCCCCTACAAAATGTCTTACACAAAAATGCCTCCCACTTGTCTGATTAATAACTGAGGAATTATGCAAAAAGTGCTTGTAAATGTAATGAGGAAGTACTATTTTGTGTTATTCACACTATGTGAAAGGTATTGCCTTATTTTAAACTGAGCGTGACAGTTTTGGATAAAAATGTAACAATATCCTAAAAGGAGGAACTTTGACACCAGTTGACAGAAAAAGGAAGTCAAGGAAAAAGTAAGACAAAGGTTTTTGACCTCGAATAAATGAAACCACTTTTCAATCTGCCAGAAAACACAACAGATGTTTTAGAACAACGAGAAGAGTGTTAGAAATTGCGTTCAATAAAATAATATTTATGTTTATTCTCCTCTGGGGCATGTGTTGTCACGCGTAGGTGTAAGATCGGTATTACATCTCAACATTTATAGCAGGAGAACGTTGTCAAATTTTTCCTTTGTCTCACTTTACTGTCTCAGTGTTGCAGACGTTTGTCTCACTGATCATGCAAAGTATTTTTGATGTTTCTAAAACGATGCTTTGTGTGACATGGGCTCCTTTCTGGTGTGTTTATGTGAGGGTGGAAATGTGTCAGACCTAGTTTTCCCACATGAAATGAATTCTTCACTGAAAGGCACTAAATTGCAGCGGCTTACAATGTAAAATCATCAACACCACAGGCAGCTCAGCTGGATGGTCTTCAAAAACACAACTCCTGTGTCAAAACAAAAAGCGAAAAAAAGAAGATGAGATCTTCAAAGACTAAGAAAGTCTGATGATGATATTTATCACACAATGTGGAATCAAACTTCCTTGGATATTACATATTTTCTTGAGAACTGAACAAAGCAGGGTTTGGATGAAGGGTTATTGAAGGTTCTTGCCAAATTAGGTCAGAAATAAACAGACAAGTTAGGATTTCAGTCTATGTTTAAAGTTTCACATTTTGAAATTGAGATGATCGAAGGATATAGCCACAACTTTGCAGCTTCCACTCTTGTATAAGCCCTCAAAAACTCTTGATGTGACTTGACATTAAGTTTTTTTGAAGCGCTCACGCCGTCCCCTAAAGAATGGCGCTCTGAGCAGGGAGTCATATCAAAGCAAAACAACTATTAACTCTGGTTGAATACAATATTTTGTTATTGAAGCAATCTGGGGCTCAAACAGCAGACAGACTTTCTTCCATCTAACAATTTGCGGGATTTTTTATTCACTCAGAGATTTACCTGCAATTGATAATTACCTGATCAAATGAGGAATGTGTACCGGATTAGAAAAGCTAGAGTATTTATAAAATTGCTAAAAATTTCATTACACTGTTTACCTTAAAGATCACAAGTGGGCCGGGACAGAAAATTTGTGAAGCACAATTAACCAGAAAACTTTCAAAGATCAAGGTCAATGTTTGTTTAAAAGTTCTAAATCTTTGAAACAAAATTGTAGCTCTGTTCATAATACAGCCTAATGTTAAGTTATGATGAAATCGTGTTTTTAATTTTCACATAATTAAAATTTTTGATAGCCAGTTGAATAGACTTGGCGTGTTTTGGATCACAAAGCTACTATTTTCATACTGTATCAACAAAGGCTGGAGTCCAACCCAGACATATCAACCTCATAACAGATTTAAAACCCCAGACAAGATGTTGGCAGCTGAGAACTTCTACATACATAAGATACCTCTTACATTATAGGGTCAGAGTTTTACAGCGTGGTTTAAAGTTTAACCTCCCCCAGCCTTTAATCATTTACTGACAACCCCCAGCCCCCAAAAACCCCTCCTGCTTCACTCTGATTGGCCAAGAAGGAATCACCCGGATCCAGGCCATCACACACTCTAACACACCCACAGCCACACATTTACCCAGCTGCAACCCCCCCCCCCCACACACACACAATCACAATGATGTAAAAATATGATTCTATATTTTAGCATTAAGTGGTTTAATGTGACCTTTTAGAAAAAAGAAATGTGTCTCATCATTCATGCTTTTTTCTCTTGCTCCACTGATGAACAATTACAAGTTTGTTTTCAGTTATCTACAAGGAACACCTGCAAAATATCATTAAAACTTTAATGTTAATATCTGTATTTTCAGACAGAAGGGTAACTGAAGCTCAAGGTTTTTGTTTTAGGAGTTGTGATTTTGTCTCAGGCTGAAAAAAATGCCTCACTCTTTGCACACGTAGATTTTTATACAAGTTACAAAATTAAATCTTTGATACATCTGAAGCATTTTCATGTGGGATTTATCACTGGAAATTTTTTTCATACATGCCTTGGCATCGTCTCATGTTACTTTTTGCCAAATACATGTTTACCAGCAAAGAAAAACATCTCTGTAATCGATCCTGTCAGCTCTGGGAACCAGTCCGTTTATATATTTTCTGCTTAAAAAAACATGCTGTTGTCTCCTCCTCTCATTCTGCGGGTGGTAAAATGCTTTTGAGATTTTCACATCTACTTGCCGATATTTTTTCTGTATTTTTTGTTTTTTTGTTTTTTGGGTTTCCTTTGAGGCTAATTCAAGCCAGCACCACTCATGTCATCCAATCTGACTTTCCAAATGTCTGGTATTTGGAGCCACACAAAGATCATGGGATAATTAGTGCAACCTAAGCTAGTTTCTTTCTGCTTCTTTAGGAGTTCACAGGTTATGGGAATTATCAAATCAAATTTTTCTACTGACACAGCCAAGTGTTTGCCCCTTCACAGACCTGACCTACTTTACACAGGGTCAAGCCTTTCCCTTCTTTTGTATGTGGGCACATCACAATATCCACCCTGTGACACATTCATAATGAGCCGAGGTTTTGACACAGATCTGCCATCCGTCTCTGTCTGCACATCATCTGATTTCTTTGCTTGGACTCTTGACAGTGAGGAGCGTGACAGTCATAATGTGATATTTTACATTATGAAATATCTGCTGACCTTCCGAAACTTGCAAGTCTTAAAAAAACAAACGCTTTCATTTATTTCAAAGCTTTAGTTTTGGAGAATCTAAAGGTGAAGTATTTTCATAGCATGATTTTTCCAACAAACAAAACACGCTGTTTTTGTTCTGGAGCGCAGCAGGTTTGGAATTAGATTATGATGCAATGCTGCCCCCTAGAGGGAGAAGACGCAAACAAATCAACAACAACAAAACACTTGATCCAGGTTGTGTAGAAAGTTTGAGTTTCATAGGTCAACAATGATTACTTTTTAAAAGATATTTTTAAAAGCCATTAGCTTTTATGTAAAATAAGTCAAATTAATTTAAGCTTAAATGAAATTAAGTTTAAATGGAATTCAGTTTAAGTTTAATTTTAAGTTTAAGTTGTAGTTTCTCATACACTGAAAAATTTGTTTTACATTTTCGATGCAAGTAATTATTTAGTCATGATAAAATCTACCACACCCAAAAACTTCCATTCGATTAGGCCTCTGGTGATGTTACAATTATAAAACATTTTTGTCTTTACTTCATCAAATACAAAATTTTTTGATTCACAAGTCCAAGAACTGTTTTCTACAGAAATAGTGCATGGCCTGCTACTTCTGGCAAAAAAGATCAGCAAGTAGAAAGTTAAATGGTGATGATGCACTGAAACCAGTCAGATAGAAACATTTAAATGGGAAAGTAAAATAGATTCAAGCCTCTTAAAGCTTTAAATCCTTGTCATTGCCATTATTTCCTCTCACTTTATCATCCTCAGCAGTATCTATTAATGGTGGGGTGCTCTTTGCATTAACAATTCATTTTTTCTTAAAGAACTTTGTAAAATCTAATAACTTTTAAGGGTATTGCTGCTTCAACACACCTAAATGACAAAAAATAATTTTGTCATCAGCAGACATTCAGCTCTGCAGAGGCATGGTTAATGAGACATTCATTTGAGTGTGTAAAAACAGAGGGACGTTCTGTGCCTGTTAATACGGAATGAGTGAAATGAATTAATGGGGCCTCTATACAAATAATGTATTTTGAATTTTACGCATTTGGGTAAAATATAAAGTCTTTTCAAATAAACAGCTTCAAGTAAAGTCAAGTCCCAAGTCAATGGTGTGCTAGTCAAAGTCAAGTCAGAGTCCATCCATCCATCCATCCATTTTCTTGCACCCTTGTCCCTTAGTGGGGTCGGGACAAGTCCGAGTCTTTGAGCATTTTTTCAAGTCAAGTCTCAAGTCATGATTTTAATGACTCGAGTCAAAGTCACGTGACTCGAGTCCCTACCTCTGGAGGGACCAACAGATCCCCCCACAATGTCACGTCTGCATGTTCTCTGTCCACCTCTGGTTTTGTGTCCTTTGGCAAGACACTTGACCCACTTTGCCTGCTTGTGGTGGTGCTGGTGCAAACAGCTCCAGGTCAAGCAACTTGCAGCTGTACTGTAAAACATGGTTGTATCAAATATTGTGTTAGGGTGGCGGAACACATTCACACCACATTTTTTTATACTATATACATTGGAGTTTGTAGTTCGAACATAGGAATGTGGGGAAATTGAAAGCACAGTAACAATTTTGAAAGAGAGTAAATGTTTATTGTGTACAAGAAAAAAATTTGACTTTTTTCTCAGAATTGTGGAATTAAAGTCAGATTTGTTTTTCAGTGGCCCTAATCCTCTTCGGTAAACCTCTACTGATGTTACAACCACAAAACGTTTATCTTTTCTTCATCATACAACATTTTACAACTTTTGAGAAGATTGTAATAGTAAAAACCTCTGATCCATACTCCAATCTGGAAGGTGGCGGTAGCGCACAAAAAAAGTTGTTTGCCAACCACCATAAAAAAAGAGACGAAGAAGAAGACAACGACGAAGACGAGTTAGAAATGAACCAGCGGGGAAAAGCACTGGATGCTGATTTCAACCCCATAGTTCTTCTCTATAGATTAGGTTTGTATGTTTGTTATTTTTATCTCAGTAACGGTTCAGGAATAGTTTTCTGTGGATACTGGATAGACAGACTCCTCCATTAGTGGGAATGTTGTGGATTCCGTCTCTTTCCTTTATATCTTTTATCTGCTTACACCTGAACTGCTGCTGCTTACATAACCATAATCACATGCGGCAGGCGGCAGTCAGACATAAACAAACTGAATCTGATTTCACTATATAGCCTGTAGGGAGGAAGCAGAATGAGGAGATGAATAAAAGCTAAACTTTCGATACCATCTTTGCTTTACCTAGTGTCGACTCGTCCCTAACATGAGCTAAGTGAATGTCACTCTGTATCTGTTCCGTTTATATGTCTTGCATGGCTTGTAACATTTGATCATTTTTAGGCATTAAATACCTGTTTTATACTTAACAAAATCTCATTATGTCCCAAGGTAATGGCGCTGAGGGGTTTTGGTCCGATCCTGAAACTGGTAAAATCTTCTCCTCATCAACAACAATTCCTGTTAATCTGGTAATATTTGCTCTTTATTTTCCAAAGTTAACTAAATATTTTGGCTGCCTGAAATAATCTGTTCCCCCTCAACAGCATGGGGGCTAATTATTTTTCCACACACTCTTTAATTGTGTTTATTCCTCTTTTCGTAAACAATAAAACCTGTGAACTTTGAGACATGTGCTCTTTTTTGCATTGGTGAGTTTGATTTATGGACCGGAACATTTTACACAAGTTATTTACCTCAGATATATGAATTATTAACTTGCTATTTTCACCCTTATGGTTCTTGATACTGTGAATTACATAATTATTACTTCATGCATATAGTCTACTTTAAGGGAGCAGCTTTACATCATCTCTGCCAGTAAATTATATTTTCTTTTTTTTCCCCCAGAAGAATCAGATGAGGAAAACTTTAAATCTCCCACAGCAATGCATTTTATTTAGACAAGAGTGTGGCTGAATGTTGATCTGCTTTATTTTGCATTGTTTGTGACAGTTTGTGATTTTTCCATTCTGTATAAATGTTATTATAACTTGTAATGGGCACCAGGCTAGAAGCTAACATCCAAGTTCAGGCTGAAGTCAAACATTTTGGTTTTAGAGCTGCTAATACAGCTCAGGTAATGTTGATATGAATAGAAAGTTACAGTTGTTTATGATGAACTTAATGATTTTCAATGGTTCCTGCAAATGTTCAGCAGATGTTGGTGATGAAAGAAGATGCTCCTGAAGAACACAGCCTCAGTTTTGAGTTGAATGGTCCGAAGCCCCTCATGCCAGCTATAAGTGAGGAAAATGTCTTTTCGGTTCTCACCCCTTCATCAACACCAAATGAAAGATGGAGAATTTCCAGAAGACCACTGTGGAGCTGCTGGATCCTCTAGAAATCAAGGTCATGGAGATTACTCCAACTCTTCAGAGACTGGAGTCACCAAGAACCAGGGTGATGATGATGATGTAAACCATCAAGGCTTTGAAGAACTGAAACACTTGCCAGATTCTAGGCCAAAAGCTAAAGACAGGAGAGATGCATGGAAAGGGAGTCATTCAAGTAGAGGTTCTTCAATCTCACTGGATAAAGTCAAATGTTTTACAGCAAATAGAAACGGAGACTCAATGAGGAAAGGTGAGGTAGAAATGACGTTTAGGTCTGGTCACAGTGGTAAAGCATGTAATAGAAATCTAAAATCAAAAAGACACAAACAAACTAACTCAAAACCAAACCAGTTCTGTTGTAAGTTATGTGGACACACATTGGGCTACAAAAGAAATTTAATCTCTCATATGAGAATCCACAGTGGGGAGAAACCTTTCAGCTGCGATGTTTGTTTGAAAATGTTTAGTAAGAAAAACAATTTGATCTCACATATGAAAATACACACAGGAGAGAAACCTTTCAGCTGCGATGTTTGTTCCAAAATGTTTAGTAGGAAAAATACTCTGACCTCACATCTGAGAATCCACAAAGGAGAGAAACCTTTCAGCTGCGATGTTTGTTCCAAAATGTTTAATCACAAACATCATTTGACCTCACATATGAGAATCCACAATGGAGAGAAACCTTTCAGCTGCGATGTTTGTTCCAAAATGTTTAGTAAGAAAAATAATTTGATCTCGCATATGAAAATACACACAGGAGAGAAACCTTTCAGCTGCGATGTTTGTTCGAAAATTTTTAGTAGGAAAAATACTCTGAACTCACATTTGAGAATCCACACAGGAGAGAAACCTTTCAGCTGCGATGTTTGTTCAAAAATGTTTAGTCAAAAATATAATTTGACCTCGCATATGAGAATCCACACTGGAGAGAAACCTTTCAGCTGCGATGTTTGTTCAAAAATGTTTAGTCACAAACATTATTTGACCTCACATATGACAATCCACAGTGGAGTGAAACCTTTCAGCTGCGATGTTTGTTCGCAAATGTTTAGTCAGAAAAATAATTTGGCCTTACACATGAGAATCCACACTGGAGAGAAACTCTTCAGCTGCGATTTTTGTTCAAAAATGTTTAGTAAGAAAAATAATTTGACCTCACACATGAGAATCCACACTGGAGAGAAACCTTTCAGCTGCGATGTTTGTTCAAAAGTGTTCAGTCACAAACATAATTTGCTCTCACACACAAGAGTCCACACTGGGGAGAAACCCTTCAGCTGCGATGTTTGTTCGAAAATGTTTAGTCAGAAAAGTAATTTGACCTCACACATGAGAATCCACACATGAGAGAAATCTTTCATCTGTGATGTTTGTTCCAAAATGTTTAGTTACAAACATCATTTGACCTCACATATGACAATCCACAGCGGAGTGAAACCTTTCAGTTGTGATGTCTGTTTGAAATTGTTCAGAAAAAATTGACACGGAGTGGAAACTGAATCAAAACTACTTTGTTTTAGAGTTGGTTGCCATATATTTTTATGGTGTTAAAATATAATCTTTAATTATTTGTTCATTTCTCTTCCAATTAGGTTTTCATTTTCATTCAATGGCTCTTCTTAGTTGCAGGACACTGATCCTGGAGGACTTATTGTTGTAGAATACTTTATTTGTATAGCTGAAGAATGTTTACTTGCTGAGTAGATGTTTAGAATTTGGGTGTTTAGGTTAAAGATTTTTCTTTGCCAGATTTATTCAATATATTTATTCAATATATTCAATATATATGCTGAATTTTCTTCATTGTTGAAAATACAGCCGTGCTACAGATGTGTTCTCAGGTCATGGAAACTATTATAAGATGACAAGCCTGCCTGCTGTAGATGTTTTTTGTTCAATAAAGTAAAATGTATATGTGCTATCTTTTTTTTTTACTTTCATGGCTTTAATAGGCATCAGAGTATTATAAAAATGGTTTGTTCAGATTATTTAGAGATCTAAACCAGGGAAAATCAGAGATCTGTGATCGGATGATACTTGCATGAGAAACTGGTCTTATCCACTGATCTTATCGACCTCCACAAAGGTCTGAAAATCAGCCTCTGTCCTCTTTGTGCTCTGCCGTGACAGAGGGATCACCAACAGACCCCCCACAATGTCACGTCTGCGTGTTCTCTGTCCACCTCTGGTTTTGTGTCCTTTGGCAAGACAATTGACCCACTTTGCCTGCTTATGGTGGTGCTGGTGCAAACAGCTGCAGGTCAAGCAACTTGCAGCTGTACTGTAAAACATGGTTGTATCAAATGTTGTGTTAGGGTAGTAGAACACATGCACACCACATTTTATATATTATATACATTGGAGTTTGTAGTTCGAACATAAGAATGTGGGCAAATTGAAAGTGCAGTAACAATTTTGAAAGAGAGTAAATGTTTATTCTGGACAAGGAAAAGAACTGGTGTAAAATTAGTGTAATCCAGAAGAGGGGGCTGCTCACATATGGTTACCACGCTTGGTATCCAAACAGCACAGAATTAAAGGGACACCTCCACAAGTAGAAACCCAATTTATTTCCAACCAGGGACGCAGGGGGAATGGGTGTGCCATGCCAAAAGGGAAATCTTGCAGTGCAAGTCATTCTAGTGCAGCAAAAAATTGGAAAAATTTGGTTATGGATAAAATCTAAAGAAAA
This sequence comes from Micropoecilia bifurca, assembly GCA_903067075.1. Classification (NCBI taxonomy): domain Eukaryota; kingdom Metazoa; phylum Chordata; class Actinopteri; order Cyprinodontiformes; family Poeciliidae; genus Micropoecilia; species Micropoecilia bifurca. Next base: position 25,754 of record CAEGAF010023421.1, read on the forward strand.
TAAACCCACAAGTTTGAAAAGTTGCACATGAAACAAATAAATAGATGTATGTTCTTTGTTTGCATGGAAGAATGAATCTTGTATTAGTACCTAAATGAAATCATATGTTGAAAAGTGCATGAATATGGACGTAAACATATTCACACACAGCTGCAGAAACGTAAACTAGCTAGATTTTAACACTAATTATGGATTGTACAACAGTAACAATATAAATGTTGTGGGAAGAAATCTACTGAACAGGAGCAGAACCACCATTAAGTTATTTAATAAGCTGTTACTCTGTCCAGATGTCGGTGGGATGTTCTCCGGGTGAGCAGCTGGGAGGACTTTGTGAGGCCTGGCTGGGTGGATTAAAGCCCAGGTTGAAACAAAGTGGGAGGACCGCACTGCCAGCAGATGCAAACTCGGCCCTCACAGTGGCTGGAGGGGAAGGATGGTCATCTTCAGCATATTTTAGGGAAGTACCTTCAGGATGAAGATTAGCAGCCTGGAGAGGTCAAACAAGAGGGGGTTGGGAAGAGAGAATTTAGAAAAGTGACTCAGTGAGCTGCTGAATCGTGCAGTAAAGACTTCTGTGTGAATAAAAAAGCTTGCCTCAAGAAGTAAATCTGTAACAGTCTTCAGTGTCATTTGGCTGCAGGGATCAGCAGAGGAGATTTTTCTCATACGCCACCTTTCCTACAATATGGCTTTCATTTCTAATCCAGGAAGGGTGTTGATCTATCATAGCACGACCTTCGACCCCCCCACATGACTTGATGGCAGTGGCAGCACTTCATGATTCACTTCACAGGGCAGCTATCAGTAGTATCGGCAGAATGACTCTGGGCTCACGTCATGCATTCTTCCTGCTCAGGATCTTGAATGCTGGCCCTGAGATAACCTCTTCTAATACAGCTTTGTTTAAATGGGAACAGCTTTGGCTTTGAGTACTTCCAAGGGGTCAAGCTGAATATCACTTACAAACACACACAAAATAAAGGCAACTAAATGTTTTAGATCGCATAATGAGCATTGTGTTATCCTAAAGGCTGATGGACAGGAGCTGTCAAAGCAGAAGAGACAAACTGTGGCTTTCCTCAGCCCTATAGAGCTTTATAGCTCATTAGAGCTAATTGTTTTGGTTTTACAGCCCACATCGTTACAGTTTTTCTGCTCTCTTTCACCACTCTCATCAGTCTCTTTTACAGCAGACTCAGTAATTCAGCACCGAGTTGGCAGCCGACTAAGAATCTGGAGTATTCTGATGCTAAACAGCTAAATATTTCCCCCAGGAGAAGGCCTATAAGGAGGTAAAGTAGTCTGGCTTTCAATTCAGGTGCCAGTTTTAATAGCAACAATTTGTATATATCCTGAACAATTATGTTTCAAATATTTGTATTGGGATTTTATGACTACATAAAGTAATGCATAACTGTGAAGTGGACACAAATTTATTTTACAGCAAAACTAAAAAAAAGTGACATTTTTTAGCCTTACATGGTGCTATAATTCTTTTTCCCTCATAAAAACATACCTCAAGTGTTGTCTTGATTTTTTATGCGCATTTGAGAAATCATTTAATCTCCTGTGGCAACCATTCAGCTGTGCAAAAGTCTTAGGTGATCAAACACCTAAGTGAGCAGCGAATTCGAGACGGGGCTGTCACATTTCACATCTGGATTTGCAGCCAGAGGTATTTTTGTTATACATTTCTTCCATTTCACAACTTTATTGCATAAAGTCCCAATAAATGAAATGCAAGTTTGTAATTTTAATCAAGGGATAATAATGGTTTTACAAAGTACAGGATGAGCAACTATTAATTGCTTAAGCTTATGATTTGAAGAAGATATAAGAACCATATTAGATTAATTTTATAAACCCTGTTTTGGTCCGGACAGACAACCTCAAGTCTTTGTTCTGCCCTCACCGTCAGTCCATCTTTCTGAGAGGGAACCTGATGAGGAGATAAAGTCTAACTGGGAAAAGACAGCTGTTCATCTGCAGGTCATTATTTACAGAACCACCGTAAACATTGTCAAACAGGCAAAATGTTGGGTGAAGATAACGGCGGGCGTGATGAGACAGCTCCGAGGTGGGGACACACGCACATACCCAGCGCTTTTGATGACAAAGATAACGATTTAGAACAAAAGACGGGTTGTTCTAAAATCAGCGGAGCTACGTCCGTTGATTTTTCTCATTTCAGCGTAGAGCAGCAGAAATGTTCGGGACGTGACAAACTTTAAATGTTGACTCACTCAGACGGCTGCTTCCTCAACCAGCAGGAGAATAAAGACTGCCTCATTGCTGAAGATTCTCAAGACTTCTTGAGGAAACAGACAAAGATCTCCAGATCTTGACATGGTCACAAATGTCAGCAGGAAGCACCAGAACCATATGGATGATCCAAAGAGACCTTACCTCCAGAACCCACAGTATTAAACACTCAAAGGGACAGACAGGAACAAAGTGGTAAGTTGGTTGTGTTAATGCTTCTTGATTTATCTCCCATTACATTTAATATACAAGTGCACACAATTTGTACCAATATACACAAATGTTTACCAGATGGAGAAGCACATCTAGAGATGCAGCTGCTTTAAATGTTAGATAAAACAGGTCATATGGGTCATCCAAACACTTTCCAGCCACGGATAGATATGAAACAAAAATGCAAAACCCCGTCAAATCTTCTTCTGATGAGCCTTTCACACAACATATTCAGTCCAGTTGTGGAAATCTTCTGTGCTGTATGTTGGAGTATCTAAAAGTACATTTTGCGTGAGTCCAAATGCCAAGAAACCACATTTAGTAAAACATTAAATTCTGTCATGTACTTAAGGTATGCATGCTGTTTGCTCACTTTTTTATATGTGACTTTTTGCCATGATATACATGTCCTATGCGTTTCCTGTCCCATACTTCATGATTACTTTACCATCTTGGGCTTAACGTTTCAGTTTATAGGCTCCCCAAGAGGCTGAATAAATATTTGTTTAATTAATATGAAAGTAGATCCTGTTCTCATTCTAGATCAGGAACCTTAAGGGTTCAGCATGCCGAGGTGAGTGAATTTTCATCTGAGCAGAGAATGTCTTTATGGCACCAAGTTAACATTTCTGTGATGTTTGGTTAGTTTTTACATACATTTCATGACAGTGTACCACACATACTGTATCTCAGAGATGTGGTAGTCAGGCAAAAAAAAAAGTTAAATGTGCAAAAAATGTCTGCCTCAGAACCAATCAGCTGGAGATTGAAACGTAGTAATGTAATACTAAAGGCTATTTTCTTTTGCTGTTAAAACATAAGGTAAAGCAGTAACACAGTGACACTAGGATTCAAAGTTGCTGTTTTGGGTAAAATGCAGCTTTTATAGTCCCTAACGTTTCTTTAGAAGCATAGTGGCTCAGAAAGATGATGATAAAACAAACCTATCCTATCTGGTAGTATAAAATGGCATCATTTCATTCTGCTGCAAGAATATATCAAGCCCCAAAACATCAGTTTCCCTGGAAGCTATGTTATTATTTGATTTTCAACTCAAGAGCAAACTACACAGTGTTCTTTTTTTCTGCCTTTAAGCATAAATGCAACACCATAAATGTCAAGAGACCTGGATTGTATGTGAACGTGTAATTTCCCAAGCAGCACACTTAACTAAATGGTGCAGTTTGTGGATGCCCTCCGTTGTTTACAGAGGATTCCAGTTGTAGATAATTCTCCCATGTGGTAAAGACCAATGAGGCCTGTTTCCCACACTCATCCTAATGTGACTCAGACAGTAGATGAGTTCCTCATCAGTGTAAGCGGCAGCAGTCCAATGACTCTGTCATAAAGTTACAGACAGAGCCAGAAGTGATGTTTAATTTCAGTCATAAATGCTGTGATAGCAAAATGCTATGCAAATGTGTTTCAACTACCCGCACAGCTCTGAAAAAAGCCCCAACAGCTGGGTTAATTAGAAACAGGATGAGTTCCTCTGTCCAAGTTTAGTCTCTGATTATGAATATGTGAAATTATTTACAAACTTCTCATAAAATCTTTTGAAACTGCATGGTTTCCTCCCCTCTTCTTACTGTAGCTTTAAATGTGACTATATTTTCCCCAGCGAGAAGAGTTTTGGGGAGTTTTTTACCTTAAAAGGCCATGTGGAGTGGAGCGCTGGTTTCCTGTGGGAGGGTTTTCCTCTTTCTCACTCTGGAGCTGGAAGTCCAGCCCATCCTCATCCTCACTCACCCTGCCTGTTGAAGTCACCCCCCAACCTCCCCCATGCCCCCTCTTCCTCCCCCCCTTCCTGATAAACACATTCACATACACACACGTTTTCTAAACTGTGACCGAAGTGGTGAAATCCAGCTACAGCCAGATGTATGAGCATGACTCTTCATGTGAGTACACACAGTTAACAGGAGGTGAGAACACGGTCAAACCGGAAAACTCTGTAATATGAGACCTGAAATAAAGGCATCAGGCGAGAGGAGGAAGCAGGAAAGAAAGGATAAACATTGTTGAGGACTGAAGCATGGGAGGAGACAGGAACTAAATTAGAGCCGTCGTGAATAGGGAAGAAGTGCAGAGCGGTGATAATAACTGCAGCTTTACCAAGCGGCGGATGATTTGTGTTGACTGAGCGTCACATCTACCCGACATCCTCTCTGTGAGCAGTCAGCATGTCAGTCAGGCTGTCTGTCTGATAGCGACTCCAAGGAATAATCTCCTTATAAGGTCTGCAGAGGACAGAGTTCCTGAAGCTGGTGTGTCATAAGCATGTCATGAATTTACTTTTATCACACACTTTAACCATGTGATTGTGTCTCCTTTGACCTGTATTTGTAGCTATAGCAAGCTTCCAGGTGTTAAGGAGATATTATTATATTGCACTTCTGTGTACTTAGCGATTTGCTTTTTGTTTTACTCAGTTTATTGTTGAAACCTATGAGACTTTTAAAAACTTTTTTATGGCATACAGGAGCAAATTTGGAAATAACACCCTCCGCTAATCTTGCAATGCTTTTAAACTGACACCATCCTGAAGGAGAGAACTGACTGTATCAAATAACAGATGTTTTGTGATCTAGTGAAAAGTTATAGATTTACAGAGAAGGTAAGAAAGAATCCATTCACCAAAAGCTAAAATAGAGGGCCCTGCTTGCCACCCAGCTCATACTCAGCCCGATTTGATTTTTTGTCCTTGAAGGGGCTTCCTACACTTTCTGACCTGAGTCAATCCAAATCCCAGGAAATAATAATGGTTTCCTCTGGCAAAGTCCCCACTATCTCTGGCTCCAGGGTTGGTTAATGTCTCTAAGGTTTACCCATCACTGTGCTCTACCATCATTGAGATCATCCAAAGGGCAAAGCTGTGGACAGAAAAGCCCCAGCATCATAGGGCTAATCAAACTCCTGGACCACGTTAAGTTGGTCGTTCCACAGAAGGACAGGACGGGTACTGAGGTGGTCATCTGATCACCTTCATTCATAGTGGTTCTGAACATGACGAGACCAAAGGCCACACCCAAAGCCCTTTGGTCAGGCCAGAGCATGACTGGAGATCTGAACCGGTTGGAGAGAGTCGCTGTGAAAAGACGTCTTTAGATTTGTCGTAACATTAAGCCTCTCTACAGCCCCTGTTCCTGTCAGATTACTGTCTGTATCTTGGGACAATGTGTGGTGAATCAGAACTACATATAAAAGCTGAATCTGATTACAGAAGGTTTTATCTTACCTTTACTTTCTTGCATTTCATAATGAACTGATTTGTAAATTTATCATGAAACACTGATTATGAATCTTACATTTTTAAGCTCCTTTTTTGAACTACTGCCATTTTAAGTCTGTAGAAGAAAAAGAAAAAAAAGAAGCAACAAAAAAAACATTCCTAAAGAATAAAGTCAGTTGTCTAGACAGTTAGGCCTCAATGGTCTATGCACTCTACGTTTTGGATGTCTCCCTGCCTCAACACACCTGACTAAGACATATGTTAATTTAATGACATGCCCAGGAAACTATTAAGCCACTTGAATCAGTTTAGTAAAAGCAGGGACACGCCTAAAACACGTGAGTCCTTGACATTAGCTAATATAGCTAATGTCGCTAATGTAGCAAACGTAGCTTTTGTCGTTCATTCCACCTAGTTTTAAAACTTGGACCTAGAAAATGACTACATTTGATTTTGTCTGAGTTATAACTTAAAAAGTAATTTGAACTCAAGAAAATTAGCCAGGAACTCTTGCTCCTGTTATATATTTAAATACTAACAGTTATTATTTTTGAAACTAAAAGGATTAATACCACAATAAGCATTCAAAGCATCCTCTCATGTGAAAAAATATTATTAATGTCATTCCTTCTTTTTTTTCTTTTCAGGTGTCTTGCCTCGGCATTTCATACATTTTATGCCATATTTGGAAGCTGATTGCCTCTTTCATTACTTTAAAGTATACATACTTAAGGAATGTTCTCACTTTTTACTCATAGGAATCTACTTCATAATGTCATGATTACTGCTGGTGAGTGAATACGGTTGTGAAATAAACAAAAACCATGAAATGATTTATTTGAGCCCATGTCCAGCAGCAGATTGAATATAACATCTTAACAATATGTTCCTATTGAGATGAATGTCAACAGAGGTTGCAACCTCCTTTTAGCCATAAAGAGAACTTTGTCTTGCGTGATTTTTTTCTACAACCCAAACTTCAGGTGCAGTTCAGGTGTTAGAACTATCCTATAGTGCTAGAGTTGTTCATTGAACCTGTAAGTCATTTAAGCTGGAAGAAACAATTAAGAATAATTAAACAAAAGAGGAAAAACATGTTGAACGTTCTGCACTTTCTGTACTGCAGTCATTTGACTCAAGCTGTCTGTTACAACATAATAATTAAGTACATCTGGGATGACATCTGAAATTGTGAAACAGTAACCATGTGGCAGATTGTGTCACAGTGATGTGTTTTAAAAAGACGTTCAAACATGCAGACCTCAGCCTGATCAGTGAAGCCCGAGGGGACGGTGAGGGAGGGGAAGTGGGGCTGGTTGTGGAGGGCACCACGTCATCACAGGCAGTTCAGGAGCTTAACGTCACACTGAAAATATGTGCTTCTGTCTACAAGGGTGCAAAAAGGTGCAGAAGAGGAGGGCTGCACAGCCGACATGAGTCATGCTTTATGTTTCCACCCCAAAGGCGCACAAGTTCACTGATGAATCCTGAGTAAGAGGATTTGCTGTTCTGGTTCTAGGAAGACTGCAAAGTTTGTTCAGCTCGGCAGACGTTTTCCTCTGTGGCTGCCTCTTCTTCCCCAACATGATCTGCTATTCATCATACATAATAAATAATAAAAAAAGAGAACAATTTCCCTTTGATCGGATGCTATTCTTCTTCAGTCCGGTTCCATCCGATGCATTCCTGTGGCTGGAAAGGAGCTGAAGGAAGCACGCTTGCAACAATAAGGCAAAAATGCTCAAGAGATCACTCATATGCACTGAGCCAAACTCTGTGACATTCATGCAGCAGAGAGAGGAGACAAGCAACACCTGCTTGAAGAAGCAGAGCAAAGTAACGATGTGGCTGGTCTTCACATTTAGGACAAACTTTCTTCCTTCAATGAATCTCTTAAGGAAAAAGCCAATACAGCGCCATGTTTTCTGCAAGATAAACATAAAATTTTGTTCACAATTTTAACTGTATTTTTTAATTCACTAGTAAAACTAGTATGGTCACTGAAAATGTGTGGTTTTGGCATACATACATAATCTATATCATAAGATTAAAATTATTCTGACTTTAAATTTGTTCTTCGGCTTCTAAGCTGCAACTTCAGATGTATGAAACCAGAAACAGACAGTATATTTTTTTATGGCACCAAATCAGAGTAAACCTATCCCTGTTTTAAGTCACATAGGATTACCAACATGTTTTTATCTTCTCATATTCAGAACTTCACATATATTTCTTTAATATTTGGTAGAAAGGAATTTAAGCCGCCTGACTTGGGTCAAATATCTTGGGTTTTCTTTCACAAGATTTTCTCTATAGTTTCCTGGCATTTTGGTTCATTCCTCTAGACAGAGTGTCAGAGGACAATAATGGTCACTGTAGTTAACAAAGGCATTACAATGCTTCACTGTAGTCAGCGTGCTCTTTTCAGCTTCATCCTTCCTCTATATACCTCTGAACCATAAGCCTTTAAATTTACACTATCGATTCTTCACTCCATAGAACATTTTCTCTAAACCTCGTTAACTTATTTATGTAGATTTGAGTAAACTGGAGCTGGTTTTTCTTGTCTCTTAGACCAGTAGTGGTGTTCACTTTGTCGTTCAGGTATGGTGCCATTTAGAGAGAAAATAGGAACCTCATTGCCTGCAGAATGTTTCTTTTCTACATGTTATGAGAGTCAACACTGTTGTATAAACATTTATAAAATATATCCCAGCAAAACATTATTTAAAGTTTTTAATAAATTAGTTTTTTATTAAATGGTTTAAGTCCATTATCAAGTCTGTACAGATGCAGATAACAAGTTGGTTAAAATAAATTAACAGATTTTTGTATCATTTTTGACAACATGGCTGTCCAGTCCGACAGTACACATACATCTATGTTAATGTACTTTTGGCTAGTGATGAGTTCTTTTGGTTTTTCTGGATATTTTCTCACTCTTTACAGGCTGACCATGTAAATTGTTCTGCAACAATCCGGTATTTCCTCTCTGGTTTTATCGCTCACTCATCAAAATCTAAAACAAGGCACATAGAGGACCAGAAACCTCTTCTTCCAGACCCTGACAATAAATGTGATCACATTTCTTTTCTTTCACTTTTTAGTTGCACTTGCAACAGCCACAGCAATGTAAGACAGTTGCATTCTGTGCATTCTGCTGCATATCTGATATGAAACAGTTTTGCTAAATATTGATAAGACAGGGACACATTTGCAGAATGTAATGGCTGCCATTCAGCATCTCTCTGAAAGTTTGACCTCTGCTAAAACCTGTGATGCGGTTTCCTTCCATCTTACCTTACCTCCATCCATCTTCCCATCATATCGGACTACACTAACGGGGCAGCATTGGGTAAAATCAACATCCACACAGCTCCTCCTCTGCCAGACTATCAGCTGAAGCAGCAGCAATTTCAAACACCTGGAGGAACTGCAGATGTGCCAGTTTGCATGGTGCTCACAAACTGCTTTTCAGTGCAACACTCCTAAGAACAATTTTAAAGCCTTAAAAGAGGAATGTTGTTGTGATGGCATGCTGAAGGCGGAGTCTCAGAAAGACTCTTAAAGAAACTCTTGAAGAAAGAGTTTCTTAAAGAGACAGAGACCTGATATCAATCTGTTAAATTACAAAGTTAAATTTATTTTGAGTTAAGTTTGATGCATTCAACACTTTTATAACAACTGATTGTAAAATACCTAATTGATTGTGCCATAAAATATCACTGTGTGTCTGAAAAATAATACTGCCCCTTTTGGGTGATGTTCAGAGTTAGTTTTGCACCAGTCTGAATGTCCTTTCAAATGCTCTCCACACCAGATAGTTTTGTGTACTTGATTCAGCTTCAAGGCCACACACACACACACACACACACACACACACACACACACACACACACACACACACACACACACACACACACACACACAAACACACACAGTGATATCCAAAGTCAAGAATATGATCGCAACTCATCTTTCTTTTATGTTTACGTGTTATTTGATCAAGCACATGCTTGTCACGTAGGTAAGTGCCAGACATGTTGTCCCGGTGGAAAACTTGCAGGAGGATATATGTGGAAGCCAGACCTGTTGGTATGTGAAAACCCAGCAGCCCAAATAAGGAGATAAAGGGTAAAGGGTAAGTGGAGTGGACTGGAGCAGCCTGGCCATTCCTCACAGAGAGCGTTCAGCTTGATAGGAGGGAGAGAGTTGCTGAGAGGCTGATAGTCAGGGAGTCAGGATGGAGTAAAAGCAGAGTGGTGATTGGAGGGATGAGGAGAGGAATGAAAAGAGGGGAGAAAGGATGGAGAGGAAGGTTGAATAGAGGGAGGGAGTACTGAACCATGGGAGGAGGGAAAGGAGGAGAAGAGGGTGATTAGAGACAGGAGGCAGGTTCTGCTGCAGCCCAAATAACTACCCATATAGGGCTGGACTCTCCATCTCTTTCCACATCTCTCTCTGTCTCCTTCCTTCTGTCCTCTCTCTTTCTGTCTCTTTCCCTTTTATTGTTCCTCAGCAGCGCTGTGCTGGAAGGCTAACATATTCCCCTCATCAAAAAGGCAAGAGGAGGCATTAAAACATTTTTTTAAGGTGCTTTCCCCCACATCTCAGAAAAAAGGAACTCAGTCGACACCATGGAGGCCATCAAAAAGAAGATGCAGATGCTGAAACTGGACAAGGAGAACGCCATCGACCGGGCAGAGCAGGCGGAAACGGATAAGAAGGCAGCTGAGGACAAATGCAAACAGGTGGGGAAAATGCAGCATTGGGAGTAGGCTAATAACAGTATGTGGCCTAGTCTTTATTTATTTTTTATTAATCAGGAATTTTGTTTCAAAAGTAAAGTATCTGCAGTTTTAGAGCTGCAGTCTGAATAATATTTTTTTATTGAATTCCCAAGCTCAGATTAGCTTCAATACCAATCATTCCCCCACTAAATCAGTCTAAAAACTTTTATAGACTGTGAAGTATTTCCTTATCGCTCTTATGCCATTAGAAATTTTAGGCAACATAACTGTTTTTTTACAAAGTTGTTTCCTTCTGTTCTTCTGAGGCAATGCTTTCTAATAGTTCAGGTGATGTTCTGCATTGAACAACCACAAGATTAAATGTGAATAAATAAATGAATAAATAAGGGAGAGATTACCAAAGTGACAAACTGAACTTTGCGTCAGCAAATCTTGCACATGAACACAGAATGGTGTGTCTTTGTATGGTCACAAATCACTTTCTAGGTCAGTAACAAGAAACAAACAACCATTTCCAGCTACATTTTGAAAAACGTTTGTCTTAAACCTCTGATTCGAGCTGCTGATAGAAGAAGGGTTATCAGTAGAGACCACCCAGGAGCCGAGCCAAACACCCCACCTCTCCCAGCTCCAAAGTGCGTTTTTAATTGAGTAGATATCACAAAGTGTTTACAAAGGTTCACACATTCTGAGAAAGACACAGTAGCCCAGATGTCTGCTCTCGCCGATAACGGCTGTATTTTTGGCATCAGGAGAGAACGTCCGAGTGGAATATAGTTGGATTATCAGACGTACTTCACAGGCTGTCAGGGTGACACCGATTAGGATGAACACCTGACTCTGTCTCTGTGCGAACAGAGAAACTGAGGCATCAGCTGCACACTGGTGCTCTTGTCAGGAGAGACTGATAGCTACCGCCGCTATTTAAATGTTGCTTTACATCATAAACACAATTAGACTCTCAAATCAGCCACCGCTTTGCTATCAGTAATGTTCAAAACTTTGGCTTCACTGACGTCCCAGACAACTTAACTCAATTCCGATAAGTTATGAGATGTGAGACATTCTGCTTAAACTTATGAGGTATAATTTTATTCTGTTTTAAAGCTAAGTTGGGAGTGGTGTTGAAGACGCAGCACCAGTTCGATGCATTAACACAACTAGTAAAACATTTTAGGAAGTGACAAATAAATGTATCTTTTACTGCAGCAATATGAAGTAACTCTAAATCAAACATATGAAAATAAAAATAGAAAAATTCAGTCATTACTTTAAGTATATTTATTTGGTGGACAAAAAAGCAGATGAAAATAAATAATTAGAGCTGCGTTTTATATTGAAAGATTAACAGAGGCTGCAACACTAAACCTAAGACAGAATGGTGGGACTTTTGAAATAATAAAGAAAAGAAAAAGTCAGAAAAAGTAGATTAATTTTAACTGATGTCATCATATTTTTTGATGTGTTGTGGCCCTAAAAGTTGATATATTTTTTTTGTCAAATAAATGCTTGGGGAGCTATTTCTATGTTAATATGGCCACATGTTTTAGATCATCACCTTGTTGAAGGACCCGATCCTGACCTATTCCAGGTTTTCTAATAGACATTTGTTTAAAATCTCTTCGTAGTTAAACAGTTCATGATGCCTTGCACTCTGATGAGATTTACAGAGACTCTGGAAACTAAACGGGCCCGCAGAATCACAGATCCCCTACCATACTTAACACTAGGCATTAGTTGGTTTTCTACATATTAATACAGTGCTTCACACTAACACAGACTTTATATGTTTGTGATGGTAGGAGGATGGCAGGTAAGGCTGACTTATGGTGGCAAGACAAATATAGATCTTCATTTAGCTTAATGGCTAAAACGTGTTGTAAAAAATATGTAATATTTAAAGGAAGCAGGAGGTCCTTGATTACTAATTGGAAACTCCTATATAGTAAGAGCAACTTGAAAAATGTTATGCTGAGTTAAACAAAAAATGATTTGTGATGTTGACATTTAACAGAGTCTTGGTAAGGCAAACCAACATGCAGCTTATTATTATTATATATTTTTTTCAATGCAACCTTTAGAGCAACTTTGCATTAAAAGTGTCATTATTTTCCAATTGACAATTCATAACAACTGTCACAGACCTTCATGAAGACTTTCATGTTCATGACAAATGTTATGTCATGTTTATGAAAATGTCATGCCAGTCTTACGCACACCCCGTCAAATAAAGCGTTACTGAAGAGGGTAACAGAAGTAACCTCTGACCCTGTTGCAGCTGGAGGATGAGCTGCTGGACCTCCAGAAGAAGCTGAAGCAGACGGAGGATGAATTGGACAAATTCTCTGAGGGCCTCAAAGATGCTCAGGAAAAACTGGAACTGTCTGAGAAGAAAGCTGCAGATGTGAGTAAAACAGCCCCACACTCTTACCCCCCTCCTCTCCTCACACACACATACTCACACACTCACACACACACTTGGCATCACAAGCTAAACCGAGCCTCCAGCCAAAGTTTGAAAACAGACATGAGGCTTCTGCTCATATCATCAACCACTTGTTCTGTTAACAAACAGTTACCATGGACTCAGTTACCATGGCAACAGTTGAAACTAGAGGCCCATTACTCCACAGCTGGTCCATCAGCAGCTGTAGGTTTACTTTGACCCATGGCTTGGCACTCTCTGGAAACTGTGACCTTCCCGTGCAGAACTCTGAAAAGATAAGCGAGTGGTTAACCTGCAATCCAAACACACACATGCACTCAGATCTTTAAAAAAAAAAGCTAAATATAACACAGATCATCATTATTAAACAGTAAAATTGTTTTTTTTTTACTTTTGGCATTCAGTGAGACACTCATAAGGTGTTTTATTTATTTATTTATTTTTTCAAAATTCCTTACAGAATATTGAGACTTCTTTCATGTATCCAACAGAAAATATGCTGCTACAGAAAATATTTAAATTGGAAATTTAAAAAATAATACCTGAAAAACATTAAGCAGAGGAACTGTACATCCGTTTGTACATCACAATCTGGCACATTTAAGCTATAAAACTGCACACATAATACATTGGGATCAAATTTAACTCCCCCAAACAACCAGCAACAAAATGCTCCACTCAGAAATAAAAATAGTTATTTTTAAAATGACAGAATATATATTAAAGTTAAGAGATGTCATGTCCCCAAGGGCTAGATATTTTACTCAATGATTGGTGTAGACATGTCTGACTAAATTCAACTCCTGATTCCTGTTGTTGGTGTCTGTGACTCTATATTGTGCTGACTTTTTAGATGAGCTGTTGTCTGAACAATACAGTTGTTTTCTTTAGCTCTGTGTTCGAACCTCATGTTGCAATTTCGTTCCTTCAATTTTTTAAAATTGTTTTGTATTTGCAGTTCTCAGAGTAAATCATTACTGACATAAACAGACTTATGGGGTATGTCCAAAAACATTTAAAGGGTTAATAAAAAATCCTTTTTATAATACATAACTTGGTGTAGAAGGAAAAACCTTAAGCTATGCAATTCTGTACTTAATCTGTACAATCTGAGTGGAAAGGCCATATTTTAGATTGTTAGCATCACCGCAAACCACAAGACTGTATTTCTGTCAGTGTTGGTTCCTCTGTCACTGGGGAGAGAGCGTGCTTGTGCACAAGAGTGTGTTTTGTTGCCTGAGTCCGTAATTATGTGTGTGTGTGTGTAAAGCAAAGAAAAGAGGCTAAGTCAAGGGCAATGATAGTCGCAATGAATCTTTAACATCCACACCAAAGAAGAGAGTTTGTTGGTGAAATGGCCTATTAACAAAGACAAATTAGAATCCAATAATTTTAAAAAAAACAAGGAAAGCTGAGCAGAGAGAGTTTAGTCAAGGACAAAACTCCTCTAACCTCCTCCAAGATGTGCCATTGTTGGAGCCTCATGTGAAGGAAATCCCAGGGAAATGCAGCTTTGTTCTGTGTGCACACAAAGACAAGGGAGGGCTTCTGTGGAGACACAGCTGGAGTCTGGGGCCATGCAGGATTGTCCTCAACGCAGCGACTGAACACAATCTGAGGACGACTTCGAGAAGCCTCACAGGGAAACATGATAAACTGGACTCCTGAAGGGCCGTTTACAAAGCCGCAGACTGAACATAAACACGGATCGGGTGCGAACGAACACTCCACATGAGCATACCACATCAGTTTTGTGATGCTTTTTCTAAGACATAAAAATATATGACACGAGAAAAAACTATGTTATTTACATGACTTTTATTTTGTGGTGTATTGTCTACAGGTCCGAGTTTTAACACACACCCCTAGTGGGATTCTAAATATCTTGGGATGTTGCAACTCATTCAGACCTGTGCAGCCATGATCAGGCTTCTGGGATAATCTGGCTGAATGTTTGACAATTTTTGGTGGAATTTGTGGAGTTCATTTGAAATCGGTTCATGTTTTGAAGCAGAATCCACAAAGTTTTATTTTATTTGTCTTGAAGGCTTTCCAAATGTTTCAATTCAACCTTTTGTTGATTTAAGATTCTGTTCAAATAAATTTTTTCATGAAAATGCATCACAACAGCATAATTTTACCATCTTCGTTTCTAGTCCTCTCTGGTTTGAGAGATTCAGTCCTCTGGACGTATCTGATGTCATTGTACTCCGTTTTTCTCCAGAAGACATTTGGCTTGTCCATGTTCGTAACAGTAAATTATATTTCAGCTTTAGTGGTTTCAGTGCAGAGGCTCCATTTCTGGTCAACTTGGATCAAATGGCTGAAACTTGCACACAACTGGGTTTTCCAACAGGAACATGAACTGGATCCGGCTTTAGAAGGGAAACATTTTGATTCTTTTCTTTCCTTCCTAAAAGCCCTGACATTACCTGTCCTTAAACGCCAGGCTCATACGAAATTAATGAAATTTAAGTAAATTAACTCTATCAATTCTGTCTTGAAGAGCGCTCAAACATTTCTGACAGAACTGCTCCGCAGGTTTTTCAATGGCTAAAAACGTGAGACTTCGCAAAGGACATGTATCCAAATAGAAGTCCGAGGCATGTGCAGATTTGATTAATAATCTTTATTATGTCTGGATTAGAAAGAATCAGCAATAAATTCAAACATTGCTTTTGCATTTTATGTAACAATTTCATCTCCTTGAAAGAAGACATAAATAATAAAAATCTGCTGGATTCAAACTTCTAACCTGAACTGTCTGGAGTTAAAACTCTTAAGTAGAAAGACAGATGTTTCCTTTGAATGTACGACATTCCCAGTGAAGTCAGTGACAAGAAAATAGCAAGAAGTAAAGATGTTCTGCTCCACTTGCACAAATTCTCCTCGGCATGTCACTCATTAGAGGCAGCAGTCAAGTCATTACACATGTGAATTCAGAGAACTGTCCAGAAAACCTGGACTCTAAAGCAGCCTTTAGCAAAAAAAAAACAGAAGGAAAAAAAGTTGTGTTTTCTAAAAGGGAACCAGAGCAGAGGTGCCAATATTTAGGTCATCACTGTTTATTGTTAGCTCAGACTGCCAGACGGAGTCCGCACTTCTGAGCGCAAGATCCCAACCTTTGTGCAGCCTGTGGAGATAAAGATGGCACCATTCAGTCATTGTGTGGACTTATAACTCACAGCAGCAACAGTTACAGTCCGAGCGGTAAAGCTGGTCCGCCGTGGCGGCGGAGAAAGCCGAGAGAGAGGGAGAGAAGGCCGGGGGTGGAGAGGGGTAGTGGTATGTGAAGAATGCAGCTAAGGCAAACAGAAAGTCCCACACTCCTGTGTCTAATAAATATCAGGGCTTCCAGCTTTTCCGGTGCAAGGGGCAAATCAGAGAGCGGCGTCTCGATCGACACATGAGTCTGATTTGAGAGGATTTTCTTCTTTCAGCAAACATGTTTGACTCTGAGCCGGGCTCTGCCGCCTCCCTGTCCAGTTCACGCAGCACTGTTTGTTCCCAGACCGGTCATGTGAATAGGAGACGATGAGGGTAAACACACAGGCGGGTCTACGAGGGACACATGAAGGGGGGGTGGAGGGGCATAAATCAGATTTACACCCACTCAAGGCCCATCGTTTTGTGCTGGCAGGTGGGGGACTCATGGATGTTTGCTCTCTCCTTCATGACAAACACTCTGCATGGTTCCTCAAAAGCACAACCATTTACACTGAATATTTGAAGTTGTAAATACAGCTAAAGATTAATGTTACCTTACTAATATGAGCTAAACTGTTTCAAGGAAGTGTCTCAAATATCCAACGTCTTCCGAGTTCAGTTAGAGCATCCAGACAGACTGTTTATTATAAATGTATTCCACACAGGTGTGACGAAACCTCAGAATAATGACAACTTTAAATGATCAAAGATTTGCCAGAAAATGTTAGTGAACACACCAAGCAGGTCAGGAAAGGAAATGAAACAACATCCCAAACTTTAAACAAATTCACTTTGCATTGCTGAATCCTCCATGTGAGAGTGGATAAACAGTATGGGGTGGCTGTATATGGATTGAGACGTGGTTGACCACCAACAAGCCAGGCAAGGAGAGCATTAATCAGTAAAGTAGCAAAAGTCCTTAGTAACTGGAGGAGGTGCAGTGATCCACGGCTGACAGAAATGAAACAACTGAACTTTCTGTCCTACATGTAAAATTGGTCAGAAAACACATCATCCTAAACTCAACAAGTCCAACGATGATCATTGTGGATTTTTTTTCTTGGAAATTGGGGACGTGTATATGTCCAGGGAATGGGCTACACAATAATGAGGATTATAGATGACAATCAATACCTTCTGCATGGATGGGAATTCAATTAAGTTTAATTTTAAAATACTTTATTGACCCCAAAAGGAAATTAAATGTAGCTGTAGCTCATTTCATTAAGGAGTTACTGTTGATGTTGATGGCTGTGCTTAAGAAAGGTCTTCTGTAGTGGCCTCTGTTGCAAGGACTTTGAAGAAGCCTCTGACTGAAGAAGAGGGAAGGTGGAAGAAAAGAAAAAGGTGGACAAGCAACTATGATAACTGTAGCCCATTTAAGAGTTTGGAGGTATTCAGAAGGTAGTGGCAGAATTTCATGAGCCTCCCAGCAAATCCCAGAAATGGGCTGCAAATGTCACATATCCTCGTTTTAAATGACTCTTCCTGAACCAGGAGCAATGTCAGAAGTTATTAACCTGGGCTAAGAGGTAATTACCTGAGTAGGTAAATGCAGTAATTAATGCAAAAAGAGCCACCATCAAGGGTGTTATTACTGTATGTGCATATCCTATACATGCCTTCAAGCAGGATTTTTTCACTGGTTTTAAATGAAATAAATTGTTTTCAGAGAAGCTGATTATGGAAGCGTGCATAATCATCTAAATTAACAAAACACTTGAAATTAACAACTCTGTGTGTAATGAATCGATATAATAACCAAAATGTACTCTTTTTTTAAAACTAAAATACAGAGATGAGTTTGCCTTTCGGATGACATTCTGATTTACTGTGATGCACCTGGATATTTAGCTTTACTCTAATGTCGAAGGTTGTTTCCACATCCACTGAAGAGAAAATCAGATTGTGGAGCTTTGAGTGTGACAAAAAACGATGACAGATTAATTCATTAGTCCTGCTTTTTGTTCTTTTTTTTTTTACTTCTGGGCTCATTTCCCTCTCACATCAGACCTTCTTCAACACACACGCACTCATAAAAACGTCCCGCCCCTTTCTGACCTCACCAATCATCTCTCTCCCTTCCTGCTCACTCCGGCGCTCTCTGCTCTCCTCTCCGCACACCGTCTGTGATCCTCCTCAAACCCGGGACCAGAAAACCTGCTGCGCACATTCCTGAGGACGACTATCTTGGTCTCCTCCATGAGCCTTTCATTCCCACAGACCAGGAGCCATCTTTGGAGATCACCTGGACACTCACACCTTTCACTTATTTAACTTTATTTTCCCCTACCGGACTTGAACGACTCATTTTTTTTTTACCAGTCAGGGACGGACATCTAGTGTTTTTTTTCTCGCCTCTGTAAAGAAGCGACCAAAGAAAGTAATTATTATTTTACTAATATTTTAAATTATTCAACGGGGTTCACTAAGTAAGTTATAAGCTGTAGCACACGCTTTTCCCCCCCTTTTTTTCCCACAACCCAGTTCTCTTTTTTCCCCCCTCTACGTTTAGTCTTAAGTAACAAAAACAGGGAACAATGGCAGGTTTGAACTCTCTGGAAGCTGTGAAGAGGAAGATTCAGAGCTTGCAGCAGCAGGCCGACGACGCAGAGGACCGAGCTCAGGTCCTACAGAGAGAACTGGACGGTGAACGAGAGCTCCGAGAAAAAGTGAGACTATCTCCTCCTCCTCCTGCTGCTGCTCTACTTCTTTCCTCTCACTTTTTTTAACCCCACCGCTCCGCGCATACTTTTGGTTTTGTTGCTGTAATGCGTCAGGCTGGTGAACTGGTTTTTTTTGGCAGCTTCGCGTGCATCTCTACGGGTGTAAAACGTCTCATTTAAATCAAGTCATTGATTCGCTCGCGGGCGTGATTGTTCCACAATGCAAGGCGTTGGTCTGTAATGAAAAAAAAAAGAAGTTTGGATTCCTTCTTGCGCATGCGCAGTGTTGTCTGACTGGCAGAACTGAAGCGAATGAACCACGTAGACGTACATCCACATGCAAAAGTTGAATCTTTATGTGGACGCTGTTATGATATTGGTAACATTTTCATCGAGTTTCATGAGTTTTGACTACTTTTTTTGTTCTTTAAACATTATTGGTGTGGCAGTAGCACATCAGCTGTTTCTCACTGCAGAAGATAAGAAAGTACAAAATACATTGCTGGAAAAGACACGTTGCTGATACATAATAACTGAGCGTTTTCTGTCATGCATAGCAAGAAAACAGCTTGTTAAACAAGATAATTATTTTCGCTGGCCTTCTGTAATCATGCTGACTTTTGGATATGTTGTGTTGATGTGACCAGTAGCTGCATTAGCATAATTTAAAGGGTTTTTATGCCAAACAAGGAGTGGGGCTGTGTGAGATTCTTGAGTAAAAGTCTCAAAGTTTGAAATTTACAGAACGATCTAATAGCTGTTTTTTTTATTAAGTATTTTATAATTACAGCCATAATGTCTCTGGTGTTCATTTGTTGTTGTTTTCGATTTTCAGGCAGATTTAAGCAAACATATAAAGAAAACATGCTATGTTTAGCTGTATTTTCCAAGTCGGTATGATTTTTTTCCCCCCATCAGCCCTACAGAGTAACAAAAGCTGGTATTAGCTGGTTAGTTAGTTGCACAATTGGCTAGCCTGCATTCTGCTGCTTACCAGTCATATTGTTTGTAGCTTTCTAAACACATCATGCTTAATAAGTGTGATGGGTGGCCAGATTAGTCAGACTTGTCAGCAAAGAACAAGTTTTGAAGCTGGATTTCAGCTGACTAGCACTGATCAGCAACATTGGCTATATTAAAAAAAAGTGATGATATTTTAGTTTCCATATTTAAATGACTTCTGTTTTTTTTGTTTTTTTTTTTTCAAATGACTACATTAGTCTTTCTTGTAATCATGGTAAAAGTGGTAGCCCTTTTTCTACCAGCTGACCAGCAATGTGCAGGAACTGGTAGAGGGGTGGGTCATTCTGCTTAAACAAAATGTCTGAAAAGTGTGGTGAAACATTTTAGCAATTCAGATGCAACTTTTCATAAGTGCTGCATACATTAGTAACCGTAACTAGTTCTTGTCTTGGCTGGGCTATTTAGTCAAATCAAAAGAGCTTAAACTAAACTGTCAAATAATAGGAAGATCACATATATCTGGGTTAAAAATGTATATTTTCAGCATTTTTAAATTATATACACTTTTTTTCTTACTTCATGCATGCCTGAAAACATGAGCTAAGCCCTTTTGGTTATTCATAAAATCCTTTAGCTGATCAAAAGTCCAACCTTAGCACCAAACCCAGGTCCATCTGACCCAGTTGTGAACTGTTAATGCAAAAGAAATAATAGCAAGAACTTCAGCTTGCTTGTGTTTACATTTCAACACTCTGTAGTTATGTAACTTGGTCTGAAACTGGCAAATGTCATGGCTGAAGCTCCACAAAATGTGCCTGTTTGGACAAGTCAGAAATATTAACACTCGCGCTGCCTCTTTGACTCAGGCCAAATCTGAGTTTTATGACTTAAAGCAGCAAAAGTAAAAGTATTGCAAGGGGAAAAACTGCTTAGCAGCACAGTAGGGCATGGTTTTATAGTGCCATACCTTCTGGTTTGCGGACCGGAGGGAAGATTCGAGGAAGAGTGGGAGGAGGGGAGGGTGTGGCTCTAAAGATATGGCTCCTGAACTGATGAAAGGAGCAGACCCGACGGAGGACTTACCTCCTTTTGTTAGGTTGCCTATTAGGTAACAGTGCACCGTTTCTTTTTTTTTTCCCTTGACAATTGGGCGTTTGCCTGGCTTGTGGTGCAGACTTAAATATTGACATCACAAAGAATTCTATCCCGTCTGACTTTATACATCTCAGAATGTTGTTAAATCGGTTGAGTTTTGTCATTGCTTAATAAAAAATCTTGCATTTGGTGCTTTTAAGTATTGACGGCAACAAAAACACGTTAGAAACATTAACAGAGGAGTTATTCTCTTTCAGAAGGTACCAAATCAGAGTTCACAGATGCATCAGGTCCGTCTTGCTGTTGATGATTTCCACAGGGTGTCCTCCGACTTTGTTCGCCGCTTTTTGCAGAGGCAGCTTCAGAAGTCGCACATTTCCCTCCGTTTGTGTTCACAGTCGGCCATTCCGGTGCACGCTTGTGTGGCGAGGTCGGTGTGGTCCCATGTGCGAGTAATTAGGACAACCTGGAGTCACTTCTTATTTGCACAAAAAAAACACCCTTTCATCCCAGCACGGGGAGATCAAAAATGGGAACCTTGCTGAGTACAGTGAACGTGAAAATGTGGAGCTATCAGGCCACCCTTTACCACATCTGTCACCCCAAAAAAAGAGAAAAAAGTAAATAGCTTGATGTTGCATCTCATATGGATTTGATGCTCGAGTGAAACTTTAAAGCTACTTTAAAAGAGGTGATCTGTTCCTGATTCGTCCATTAGACTTGTTTATTCCTCGCCATCATTCTCAATGAGCTGTTCAGTTTTCTCTGTGGTTACTCCAGGGCAGGCTATAGATAATCATTTGCGCTCAGTGAGAGCTGCCTGGGACGCCCGGTTGGACCAGATTAGCTGCTCTTAGCAGCATGAAACTTTGTTGTGATGCTTTTAAGTAGTTGAATAATCAGAGGGAGAGTGGTATTAAACAGGCAATTCCTATTTTGAAGTTATAAAGTTCTTCTGCTTGTTCTGTGCGGTTATGTTGGGAAGCAGGAATATAGTTCTCCATGGTGACAGTTTGTTTTTATCTTCTCGGATCTATTTCTAAGATCTCATTTAAGAAAAAAAAGAGGAAGTGAGACTCCAACCCTCACTGATGTATTCCCCCACCCTGGCTGCCCCTCCCAGGATGTCGTCTGGCGACTCTGGTCCAGCACTTCCTGTACTTCTACTCCTAACGCTTCCTGTCCCTGAGCTCCAGCCCAGATCAACAGGAAGATTAGTGCTTGAGGTGGGGTTGGATCTCAGATAGTTGTGTACGACTTTGGCGAAGCTTCAAGACTTTTGTATTCACTCCTGTCTCTTGGTGTTATGATTGAGCAAAACAGGGAAGCTGTGGATTGTACTAATTGATAGAATATGTCTGTCAGCTTGTTTTTTTTACATCTGTATCTCCATATGAGATTTAATTCAATGTGTACAGAATGTTGTCCCTGTTATTTGAAGCTGGGAAAAGATTCTGAATAATTTCTCCGTGTTACACAAGTCCTTTTCGTCTGACATAATTATGTATCAAAGCGCTAATCAATGAGAAGTCGTCACCCTATCCTCTTTGAATGTAGACAGAATGTGAATCTCAGGTATGTTAACCATGAGTAAAAACAATGCGGTTTCCTAGCAACACAGTTTGAAACAAAAAATTAGCTTGAACCAGTTTCACTTATCTAAAACAGAGCAGCAGCAATTATTCTTGCTGTGGGGGGGAATGTGATGTATGGATTATGATAGTTTGAGTATATGTAACATTTACTGCTCTTTCTGACTTGGCAGAGGTTCTCAAGTGCTTGTTCCACAGATTATAAACTTTTTATTCTAACATTTATTGAGCGAGACTGGAAGTATAGGTTAGTCAGGCTATCTGCTCAGGTAGACTCTGCAAGACTACCGTGGAAACTAAGCTCCCATAGTTTCCACGCTGTGCCGGTTTGTTTTGCTCATCATAAATATTTTCAAACAATCTTGTTTTTGTTGCAAGCGTGGGAAAAGTGTAGTTTTCTTTTGATAGTTTGGAGCAGCAGGTGCACTAGAGTTCTGTAAATTCTCATCACTCCGGTATTTGGCAACATTTTAAACAAATTATAGGAACAAAATTACGTTTTTATAATTTTGAAATACCTCAATATACCTCGAAGTGGATTAATTCCTGATGCTCAGTCACCAGGAATCATGCTCAGATCTAGGGAGGCACTATATATCGCACATATATTGTCATGCCAATATCAATGTGTGTAATATTTATGTGACAAAGATGATCTATAGTTGTTTGCTGCAACCTGCAGCTCTGGAGCTGCAAGTGACTCTTTAAACCTTTCAAATTGGGACTTAATAACTGGCTAAAAGTAATAATTAAAAAAGCAACTAATGTGTTTCAACATAGATAAAATGGCAAATGCAGGTAGTATTAGTTTTTTCCTTAAAACAGTTGCATTGGTTATTTTTTTATAGAACAATTAAATATTCCCTAAAGTAAAACATACAGAACGCCAAGATACCTGAAGTGCTTCCAGATACTTTCACTCTCTGGTGAACTGCAGTATCGAGTCGATAGCTATCATATCATTACTTTCCATCAGGTTATCTTTAATTTCAGTTTTGGAACAAAACATGGCTTTTACTACTTTTCTACTTTTACTCTGAAAGGCTAACGGACACACCTCCTGCATTTTTACCCTGTGATCTCTTTGCATGCATTCCTTAGATCTAGTTTCTGCAGTGGAGTGTCATTCCTGCTGCTTTCCCACTAAACCAGGTTACCTTCATTATAACCTTCTCAAAGATAAAAACTTGTCAGGATCGTTTTTTTCATTTAAAAGACTTTTTGTTCAGGTAAAACTCTAGTTGCACTTTTAACTAAATGTGAGGTTACTTTGCAATTAAGTGCTGCACTGCTGCAGTATTTAAGCTGGCCTTCTAACACTCTTGCAGATTCTCTGGAAAAGGCTATTTCCTGATTCCGATGTTTTCTTTGGACCTACTCCCTGGGAATAGCTCAACTTTCCAAATATAAACGCCACATGTTGATACTTTCTGGCGGTCCGTGGCATTTGGAGGAACACCCCTATGTTAGTGGCTTCGCTGATTATGCAGGCCAAGGCTGTGGGTTCTCCCTGGAGTGAAGAGCAGAATATATTTATGCATTTAGGGCAAGCAAGGCTAAATTTGTCGTGGTGTCAGTAAATAGTATTTAGAAAATGTGAGTAATGGTTTGGCACTTGGCAGTCAAGCAGCACAGGAAACGATGAGAAATGGGGAGTCCTGCAGGACGTTTGCTTCTTTCTTTTACCTTAAAAGAACTGCAGAGAGTTCAGCTGTTTGGTTAACTTGTAAGGGCTTTCTATTAATTCAGAGAACTCTACTCAGCATTAAAAAAACCAAAGGAAGAACCTCTTGAAAGTCTGATAAGGTGCTGAGCAGTGGTGGCAGATTACATTCAGCTCAGAGAGAGCGCTCTTTGTTGAGCTTGTCTTGGATGTTTAATGACATTCTTTTACATATCAAGCTTCCTAACAGACCAGCTTATACTCGGTGCAGCTGCGTTTGCATGCCAGGTCTTTACAGATGGAGATTGTCTCTCCTACCATCGCGTATTCGCACTGAGGACAGCCGCCATTTGTGTCAGGAATAACTTTCCCAGAACCCCAGCAGCACCGTGCAGCTCATTAACCCACTGCCCTGAAATCGCCCGCTAATTGGATTCCTCTTTCATTCGTCCTTGATCCGGACAGCAGCGCATGAAATGCACCCAGGTATTAAGAAAGTCACTCTGAGTGACTTTCCGTGTTGCGTGCTACGTCTCCATGCGGTGAGGTTCCAGCACTGCTCATCTTGCAAAAGAAAATGCGTTGAAAGAGCGAGACCGGGACAATACCTGCTGGTATTATTTATCAAATTGTCTGCATATGCCATTACCTAAAGCCATTACTCAGCCGTCACGCATCAAACTCAGCAACAACACAATGACGCAAAAACACTCCCTCAGTATTGTATTGGCAAGTGGAAGTGGTCTCCTTGAATGGAATATTTGGTCAGAGATCATATTTCAAGTGAAATGGACTCACTCCACCTGACAGTAGTACATTTACCTATTTAATTTCTAATTGAACTCCGTGCACATGGGTAGATGCTACGGCTCACAGAAACTTGTGGGTAAATACTACTGATAGAGAAATGTGGGCCAATTGTGGTAAATAGGGTCATAACATTCAGCTATGATACAGCAACTTCACATTTAACCTGATACCATGTAGTGAATATGGCAGGAAAAGAAATTGTTTGCATTGCTATTCATTCATGTTATGGCAACATTTTCAGCTGCTGAAAAGTACGTGGCGAAAGATCGCTTTAAAATCACAGGTTTTGCTGTTAATTGAGATGATGTTTGTTCATCTTGTGTACCTGCATTTTCTAAGTGATTATCACTAAAGCTGTCTGAATTCAACCAGTCATAGGAATAAATTAATGCTGCAGCAGTTGCATTATATGCATGTTTCTTAGTGAGAAGATAAATCAAAGAATCCAGATTTAATCAAGTGTTACACAACTAGCTTAGTAATACACGTTCTGCTACAGTGCAACATGTCTTCCAGGCTTGTTTTTGAACTGTATCTGAACCACTGTACCTGAAGATGAACAGATGCACCTTTACACTCTTTCTGCTAATCCTTTTATTAGATATGCACTGATCAGGTTCTCCAGGTCAAAGTCAATGTTTCCTGTTTAGTTTGTGCTGCCTTTGATCTATTCCTGCACTTTAATAACCTGGTTGGAGTTTTAGGAACAATTAAATATGTAGGATTTAATCAGAAGAAGGAAGAGATCAAAGTATGTTCACCTTTTACTCAAAATATCAAAGAAGTTGTGTAAAGATGATAGTATAGAGGGCACATAGTGCCTTCAAAATATAATTTGATATTTGTACCCAATTAATAGTTGATAAAATGTCCATCAGTCCGTCAATGTTTTTCATGTTTTGATGTGGTTAGTTATAAATATTTTTTGAAAAGGAAAGTGACGTTATATCCAATCAGAACTGTTTTTCTATGATCATTGTTGTCATTTTTTAATGTAAGTAAGACTTCACAACATGATAGTTAATCTTTGGTGTGATATCCGACTAGCACAGAGTCGGCGCTCATCCAGAAGTAGATTTTCTGGCGAAGAGCAGATCATTCAGGTGGTAATGTGAAGAAATATTTCAGGATTCATTGTGAACTTGGAACTATCTCTGAGCCTGAATAAGGAGTGGTTCTGACCTTTGATTGGACTAGGTTGAGGTAAACCTGTGCCGAGGTTTATACATTTTCTGCACCTTACAGTTTCACTTTTCCATCATAACGTTAACTTGTAACATAAGGTACTGCCATTTTCTCTGGCTTTGTGAAGCACAGAGTAATGCAGCTCCCCCATGTGCTGCTTTTCACTGGCTGAAAGACTCTAAAGCCATAAATTGTAGACCTGCACCATATTTTTCTAAGTGGTTAAAGTGTCCCGGTGTTTTGTGGAATAGCAACGAAGCTAAAGGAAATATTTTCACTTGGCATAGTTTTTCAGAGCACAAAGACCCACTGTGATATTTAATGTAAGGTGTTCTGTTATATCTTGTATCAATGTAAAATTGATAAAAACTGCACAATTAAACAATTATTAAAATGTAGTAGTTTGATGTATGCCTCTTTGTTTCTTTTTAAAGTAGTATTTCTTAAAAGAAAGGATGGAAGGGTGTTAGAATAACCTTAGGAAATGTTGATTCAGCCTTGATGTCCTTTGAGTACCTTTCTCTCTGTGTGTGTGTGTGTGGACATTTTTTCTTATTGTCACAATCCTACTCAACCACAAGCATTCTCCAGAGTTTGTTTACCTTATAAGGCAGAGTGACTCCATTGCTGTGGGAGAATGCAAAGTGGGTGCTAAGGGAAGAGGCGTGGCCAGATCTCTGCATAGCTGAAGGAGAGAACAATCAAAGGGAGGAAATGAAAGAATGGTGAGCTGCCAACTTCCTGTCACCTATTCCAAGATCCTCATATTGAAGCGGTGAGGTTGGTCGTTCCAGTTAGTTCTTGTTACTGGTAAATCACTTTGCAAAGACTCAGGAAAGCAGCTTCTTAAGCTACAGCTGCACCCTGAGGGCTTCCAGGCTTCCCTCTATATTGTCATGCATCACAGAGTTGGAGGCATGAGATCATACCCAGTACACACATAAACCTTTGACTTTAACACAAAGCTGTTGGTGTGCATGAGGGGATCCCTCCCCCTTTCATGTTTGTGAAAGCCTGATGACGGATAGGCCACCAGGTTACACCTTTTTGACTGTGTGTAAGGGCAGGTTTTCACTGTAATAGTGTGAACTGGTTTGTGTGGTTATTTTCTTACTCTTGGTGACAGACAGAAACGCAACAGGCTGGCGATTATATCTGTGTGTTTTCAGAACCTTTCAGTGTCTGTGGCAGCATGGCTGACCTGAAGCTCATGAGTGACTTTTTTTTTTTTTGTTTCTGTCCATGTTGTCCTTCTTGCCTCATTTGGGACGCCGGGAAATGACTGGATCTGTTGTTTCAGGCTGGAGTTTAATCCTGCGCAATGTTTCTCACCTCCTGGACTGCGTGACGATGGACGCTGATGAGAATTCAAGATGCTCTGAGAGATTTCTCGTTCATTCATTCTGCAGCAGGATGGCTTTCCCCTCCCGTTTGCTAACGACGCTCTGACAGGCATTTCTTGTCTGGTATCAGCGGCCCTCCCTTGGCACGATATGCAGAGAGGAGATGGTTTAAATATTAGTAGGGATGATTTGGTTTGAGTCAGAATAAGGAGAAAAGAAGGCTAAAAGCGACACTTTCATTTCCTGACATGAATATGAAAGAAAGATTAGCTTTGAACACAAACACACATAATGCTGGTTCTTCTTCTACTTCACTGAGATCTTAGCCACTTTTTGCGGTTCCTCCTTTCCTCCTCATTGAGTCTTTTCTCTTCAGTTTCAGCCATTGCCTTGCAGAATGACTCACCAACCTGCAAACTGAGTGACAAAACCCCTTTGACTGTTGAACTGACTCCTGGACTCATGACTGGCTAATGAGTCACTGACCTACTAACTGCTGTGCTTCACCTTCAGCTGCTTTGTGTGGACGTAATTGTGACGTTTAATGATTGGCTGTGACCATTCAAAGGTCCTCCCTCCGTGGTGGACTCTAGAGTCCAGTCTGAAAGCAGATCACTAGGAGATAATAGTTGTTTCCGGCAGGGGAGATTCTTGTTTAGTTGAACCTTTGCTTCCACTTTTCTCCTCTGTTTACAGAGAGCAGATGAGGGGAAAAACTAATTTGCCCTCCTTGCTTGGCCGACTTCTGCATCCACCAACACCGGAAATTGAGTTTTACTAGGCATTTCATTCAGATGCCGCAGAAGATTTACATTGCAGGTCACACTTTGCTCAGTAGACGGCAATGCTGTTCCAGCTGTTATTTATCCCCTCATTGATTGGAGCAGCTCGCCAACATATGCTGTTTTTGTAGTCCACCTACAGCTGAGCATTGCCTTTGTTTGGATTCGGACAGTTGGTGTTGAATTATTAAAATGCCTAAATGATAAAGCTGAATATTTTCCTGTCCTCATGGCGCCATGGTCATGCTTTTGTGGTTATATTTGAATATCTCTTAACGGATGTTTTGTGAGAAAGAGCCAAGTTAAGCGCGTGTGTACAGTTGGTGACAATTGTCCACGACATTTTTTTTTTTCAGGTTTTTATGGCAGTAATGGCTTTTATTCAGCCATAGCATCACAGACAGAAGGAAGAACAGAGAGACGAGGGGAAGACATGAAGCATATGAGGCAAGGAATTGAAGGGACAATGTCCCTGCATTGTCCCTTCAATGCAGGGACAACTGCATTGAAGACTGTACCCTTAATTTAGCATGTTCCTGCTCTAAGAGAGCATGTTCCTGCTCCATCTTTGCCTCTTTTTTTAAATGTCAAATAAAGAATAAAATAGGCAAACTCTTTGCCCATTTTTCTGTTTTATTAAAAAAAACAGAAATGGTTTGGTGGAAACTTGTCATAGTCATGAGAAACTTGGTCAGTGGTGACTGCTGCTCTCCTTTAAGATGCTTATTAATCCTCCCTAATGCTCATGTCTGGTCATATATTTAGATTTTCCATAAATATGGAAAAAGAAAACAAATTATGAAAGATGTTTATGTTTCCAGACTCTTCCTTCTCTCAAATTCTTCTCTCAAAGGGGTCCATCCATTCATATGTCTGTCTGTCTATCTGTCTGTCTGTCCATTCTTCCTCTTCTTTACAACTTTTTGCAGGTTATATATTGAAAGCTTTGCCACTTCAAAAATATTTCACATCAATTCTTAGGAAAATTATGCATTCAAATGCTTTAATATTAACCTGGGAGTTCTGACATGAAGTATATGTTGAAACCAACATTTATTTCTTGAGAAAAAAATGTCAATAAATACTTTCAAAGCAAAATAAAACAAACAAAAGACAGGAAACAAGACTTCAAAGATACGGAAGCACTCTAATCATCTTCATGTTTTTGTTTAAATTTTCTGCTCAGCCCTCTTCCTGTCATTTTCTTCTCGTTTGACAGGACACTGGTTGGACTAAAGTTCTCTTCTTCCTCCCCATCTTGTCCTGCAGGCAGAAGGTGATGTCGCAGCTCTTAACCGCAGGATCCAGCTGGTGGAGGAGGAGTTGGACCGAGCCCAGGAGAGGTTGGCCACAGCGCTGCAGAAGCTGGAAGAGGCAGAGAAGGCCGCAGATGAGAGCGAGAGGTCAGATTTGCTTTACTTATACAACTGGCTTTCACGTTGCAAATAATCAACGTAGGAGTCGTTTTGAAAAAACTGATCTGTTGTCTTTTCTTCATATCAGAGGGATGAAGGTGATCGAGAACAGAGCGATGAAGGACGAGGAGAAGATGGAGATCCAGGAGATGCAGCTAAAGGAGGCCAAACACATCGCAGAGGAAGCTGACCGTAAATACGAGGAGGTAAAGATGCTTCCTGCTCATTTGGTTCTGCTGCATCTAGGAAGTAGTAAGGCTGGATTAGGGTGCAGAGTCGGGGAGAATTGCGCACATCTCCAAATTGTGCCTAAACTCGGCAGATCTGATTGTGATTGTCTGGTGACTAAATGAAGTACTGAGATTTTCACACTGCAGGGGAAATAAAACTTCGATCAGTCTGTTTAAAAAAAAAAAAAAAAAAAACTAGCACCACATCACATTGGTGATGATCATGAGGAGGAAGCGTGAGAATCAGCTAGAAGGATATGACTAAAGTTGACCAAGAAAGCAATTTGACATCCTGTTGGTATACATTATGGTGGTTTAAAAGGAGCAATCTTACAACCTTTTCCAGAATTATTATTCTTTAATGTGGAAAACATTTTGTAGTTCGTCCCAAATGTAGGCAGCACAATGAAATCTGTCCTCCCACTCCAAACTGTAATAAAACGTACCCCGTTTGTGTCAGGTGGCTCGTAAGCTGGTGATCTTGGAGGGGGATCTGGAGAGAGCCGAGGAGAGAGCTGATCTCGCTGAATGGTAAGGCGAAGATGCACAGTAAAACATATTTACAGCATATGCATGTCTGTAACACTTTATTTGAAGGGGTTTGCATAAGACTGACATGGCACTGTCATAAACGTGACATAACACCTGTCATGAACATGAAGTCTTTATGAATGTTTATGACAGTTGTCATGAAGTGTCATTTGGTAAATAATGACACTTTTAATGCAAAGTTGCTCTAAAAGTTGCATTGAAAGTCCATTAAAAATACCAACTTTTCATTAAATTATCATAATTTACAAAATCATGCAAAGTTGGCACTTTAATGGACTTCTTCATGTTCATAACAGATGTTATGTCACGTTTATGACAGTGTCATGTCAGTGTTATGCACACCCCTTCAAATAAAGTGTTACCAAAATGTCTTAATGTTTATGTTTTAGTTGTCTATTATATCTAAGTGAGCTTCTGCTTTATTTATTTATTTATTTATTTATTTATTAATTTTTTGTGCAGTAAAGCCAGTGACCTGGAAGAGGAGTTGAAAAATGTGACCAACAACCTGAAGTCCTTAGAAGCCCAAGCGGAGAAGGTGAGAGTCCACAAAGAAAACACCAGACACACATGTTCAAGTGATGAGTCCCAACTTTTGCACACTAAAGATTTACATGTAAACTAAAAACCCACATTACCAATTTTAGCTTGCAACAGATTAAAAAACGAGTTTTATCTGGAATCCGACAGATCTGGCATGAAACATCGCAGCACAAAATATGTGCTTTCTTGTGTATTAGAAAGCCTGAATAGATAAAAAAAATCACTATAATAAACAAAGGGTCCGACTCTGAGAACATGGATCCTGTCGTTTTGGTCACACTTGGCTCAGTAGATGGTAATTCAGGCAAACTGCATTACATCACTAACGTGTTGTTTAATACCAGTTCTGTAGTTGCTCAGTATAACTACGTCCTCCTTTTTGTACAACCATGTGTTTTTCTGTTTCCTGTGGGAAGAAAACCCATAAAAGTCTTGATTTATACACAATTAGACACCAAGACATTTTTCTTTGTGCTGTCAGATGGAGGGCCATGTAAATGTATTCCCACTGCATTGAGTGTCATTGTGATTTAAAGTGGTTTTATGTAATAACAAACACAAATCTACTTTGGGGTTTAGGGTTTATTGGCAAGTAATACTGCAACTAATAATTCTTTCAGCGATCCATTGTCTTATCAATTATTCTGATGCTTAATTGGATTCAATTTTAATTGTTTAATAAAATTGCATTCTGTAATATTTCCACAAATACCCATAAATAAAATCTAAACCATCCATCTGCATAAATAGAATCCACCCATGTTTTATTTGATGTTTTTATGCATGCAGCTAATCTGTGAAAGCCTCAGATTTATTTGAACATTAGAGAACAAACAGCATCATGAAGACCAAGGAAAGGCAGCAGTCAGGTCTGTTCATCTTAAAATGAATAAACCAGGTCGC
Organism: Micropoecilia bifurca; assembly: GCA_903067075.1. Taxonomy (NCBI): domain Eukaryota; kingdom Metazoa; phylum Chordata; class Actinopteri; order Cyprinodontiformes; family Poeciliidae; genus Micropoecilia; species Micropoecilia bifurca. The sequence goes on from CAEGAF010023421.1 coordinate 57,610, forward strand.
AGCTTTCTATACTAGTCAGATATCCAAGCTGACAAGGAAGAGGAAAAAATGACTTTAGTCAAAGAAGCGGCTAGTCGATTGTCACTCTGGAGGAGCTCAAGAGATTCAGAGCTCAGGTGGGAGAATCTGTAGACGTCACAACAAATAGTTGTGCAATCTTCAAATCTGGGTTTTATTTAAGAGCCACGAGGCAAATATCAGTGTTGGGTTAAAAAAAAAAGTTACAAGAAGGAAAAGCCACAGACGGGACAGAGAGGAAGGCTGCTCTGGTTGGATGAAACCAGAAATAAAACTTGATGGTCATAATGCAGGGAGGAGTCAACTTAGAGTATAAGGCTGGATTAAAATGACTGAGCTTGGATTATTTTGTAATGAACAAGCAGAAATGTCAGCCTGCTGATGCGCAGAGCTGATCGACAACATGCACAGTTCAAAATTGTGCCTACCGCATAAAATCCTAATGAATCGCATTGATGTGTGTGATTGCAACAAGACAAAGCTTGAAGATAAAGACACTGCAGGGCGTTTCTGCGAATGCCAACTGCCCTTTTGTTTTTGCTTTCCTCCCAAGGTCAGGCATGCAGTATGACAGCATGCCAGGTTAACCGCATGCCTACTTCCCCTTTGCGTTGCAGTATACGTTATGCTTTCACGCAGTCGGGCCCATCATGGTTGACGCCACAGTCGTTTGTTCCCAGAACATACCAACGTATTTGCCTCCGAGGAGCTTCACCTTTCTCCTGTCTAGTGAACTGAAGAAGTTCACACTCAGTTAAACTGCAGGTGAAAGCAAGTGGAGACATGTTTAGATTTCTGAGTTTTCTGTTTTTCTGCCTTAACAGTACTCGGAAAAAGAGGACAAGTATGAGGAGGAGATCAAAGTTCTGACTGACAAACTGAAGGAGGTGAGATCCAGATGTTCCTTATATTTCCTCACTTCTTCACATCCCTTAAGACTAAAGCAATACAAATGTGTTTATTTTTATGGCAGTAAGGTGGTAGTTTATGTGGGGGTTTGTTTTATGTCTGAGTTATGTAAGGGAGACATTTTCTAACTGCAAAACACCCGGATAAGAATGTGTAAAACTTTTCCAGTGGTGCATGCTGGATTACTTTGTCAAGGCTCGCTGACTTTGTGTGTGTGTGTGTGTGTGTGTGTGTGTGTGTGTGTGTGTGTGTGTGTGTGTGTGTGTGTGTGTGTGTGTGTGAACTCCATCCAGGCTGAAACCCGAGCAGAGTTTGCAGAGAGAACAGTGGCCAAACTGGAAAAGTCCATCGACGATCTGGAAGGTATGCAAGCATTACCAGTATGCGTAACGTGTAGACGGATTATGGTGTTTGCTGTTCTGGTTAATGCATTTTTAATACAAGCAGCTGCAGTTTTGGTAGAAATCTTGAAGGAGTGGAAACAATCCTTTTGAGGGGGAAATAAAAACAACAATGATGTGTCCAAAAGCTATAAAAACTGGCCGCAAAATCTGAAGAGATCCTCTTTTCCGAGGCTGCAAAGAGGACAGTATGTGCTTTCATGTTTTGTAGGTCAGCATTATTTAGTTGATGAACCACAGGGAGCTCACTTTATAGCGTTATTGGAGCAGCTTTATGAGACACTCAGAGCAAGCTTGAACGCTTGCAGCTCACCCGGCAAAGAGGGCTGCTAGCCTAATTAGACATGCATCATTCTCTTAATCCAAGCATTCTACCTCTTTTGTAAAAGCCTGACCTAATTTTTTTTTCTCCTTGTCTTCTCCATATTTTCTCTGCTCCTTCCTGCCTCCACCTGTCTCTCATGCTGCTTTTGGCTTGTCTGTGTTGCTGCTGTCCTTGCCACCTGCCTGTACTCGGCTGTGGACTTCTGTGACCTCCAGACGAGCTGTATGCTCAGAAGCTGAAGTACAAGGCCATTAGCGAGGAGCTGGACCATGCCCTCAATGACATGACGTCTCTTTAGGCGTCTTCTGCTCGCTCCGACTCTCCTCTGTCGCACGCTGTGTAGCTTTTTCCCTGCAGATCATATGTGCCTTTTGCTCATCTTGCTTTGCTCAACTGTTTCATTAAAGTCTCTTTATTTCCTACTTTGCAGCATTTGTCTCTGTTCTTCGTTACGCCTGTAAAATAAACCTTCCTCCCGCCCCCTTTTTTTTTGTACTTCTTTCATTGGGATTTCAGTGAATGGACCAATCCAAAGTAGAGTATAATTGTGAAGTGGAAACTAAATCATACGTGGTTTGAAATTTTCTTTTGAATGAAACATATGGTGCCCATTTTGCATTCAGCTCCCTTTACTGTGACACCTTTAACTCATAAAAAGAGTCCACTTGTGTCATTTAATCTTGGTATCAACACAGCTGTTTTGTGAAGGTCTCAGGGTTTCTCAGAAACATTGGTGAACAAAAAGCATCACAAAGATGAATAGGGGTGGGGGGTCCTGATTCAACTTTTTCTCTTCCAGTACTGATATTACAGCTTTTAGTATAGGTCGATACCGATGTTGACTCGATGCGATATCAGCACGGACCGTACATGCACACTTGATCAAGTGCTATTAGTCAAACAGAGACAAATAGTCAACAACAGTCATGAGATCAACTGACCCATTTTTTATTAGCCAATGGGTCTTCCTTCGCTGCTGGGTAGAAATGCTGCACCAGAGAGCTTCTATTGGTATGCGCATATCGGAGATATTAGACGCAGGCCGATATGAACCAATACTTTTTTTGGTTGATATCAATATTGGATAAGGACAACCCTAATTGAAGAAACGGCCAATAGCCCAGGTAGAGAATTATGGAGAAGTTTGAAGCAGATTAGGTTATTAAAAAATATTTCAAGCCATCATCCTAAAAAAGTTGTAGCGCAACAACAAACTGGCTGGCTGGGCAAGAAGAGCATTAATCAGACAGCCTGGTTCCTTTGGATCTGCAAAAATCACCAGCATGGGTGGGGAGAATATATTCTTGCATTACCTAAATTTGGATGAGTGCTGACAGAAAAGTATTATTGGAATACAAGCTAATGTTTGCAGCCATGTGTGGGAAGATAACTGGTCTGACAAGACCAAAATTTACAGTAACATTTTGGCTTGCATACGAAAAACACTTGTTTGGTAGAAAGCTAACGCCACACGTTGCCTTGGACACAACACCCCTACGGTGGCAGCATTATGCTGCTTTTCTAGATGGGAACTGGAAAGCTGGTCAGAGTTTGTGGAAATATGGACTAACTGTGCAAAACAATCCTTCAAGTTGGAGGCTGTAAAAGGCTGAAGACTGGGGCCAGGTTGATAATCCAGCACAACAAATGATTCTAAGCATTCAGTCAGAGCTGCAGTGGAAACCATTTTTATGTATTTGAATGTGTCAATAAAAAACACTCTGCAAGGCCTACACAATTATGCACTACTTTACTAATTTGAAACATGTAGCCCGAAAATGGAATATGATGGCATCTATGTGATGTGGATACTTTTGGAACACACTCGTTAAAAGGTTTTTCTGATTTTATTATAACAAGACATTTGGTTTCTGTTGCATTTAGCACGTATGAGAGTTATGTATACAAGGTGAGGCTTCCTTTTATAATTACTGTAATTTTAGTTTGAATTAATACAAATCACAGCCCCCTGTAGGCCTTTAGTAAGCTTGGTTTAAGTAAAACACCTCTGCAGTCCTCTAATATAGCCATAATATATTCTAACAGTCAAGCAGCCACTTTATGCATGACAGGCACCGTGTTGTGGTTAAATTTTTGCATGTGACTCAGCTTAACCCGAGTACCTATTCAAAGCATCAGTCCACCAAAACCGCGCTCTGTGCAGACTGAGCTGCATCATTATCTGCATTTTAGGAGCTCAACGTGTCACTTTTGTTCTCTTTCCAGAGAAATTATCACATGCCAAAGAGGAGAACCTGGGCATGCACCAAGTCCTGGACCAGACCCTGCAGGAGCTGAACAGCTTATAAACGCCTGGAGAGGGAAATGGAGAGGATGAGATCGTCATTAACATTCCATTAAAGCGTTCGACTCCATTCCACATTTCGAGCTGTAAAATCGTCTCTCCCCACATAAAACGGGGAGGATTAACTTAATGCTTGTCCCTTGGTGTTAGTTTTTTTTTCTTTTGTCCCCTCCTCTTTTTCATTGCTTAATTTTTATTCCCACTTGAAATTGCAGGAATTTCTTTCGAAAAAGATTTTTGACCACTTAGAGCCGGGATAAATTCACCCAGAGAAAATGGGTTTTTGATGGAAGTCCTACAGGTTGAATTGCTCAGGCAGTTTATTGCTGGCATAAAAGTCGCTCATGTTTGTTTTTTAGGAGGATGCAATTTAAGACATTTTACTAATCTGTGCCTGTCTGATCCGCATCCTCCTAAATCTGCTTGGGTTTTAATCTGCGTGGTCGCCTGGATGATGGAAAGGTTTTCAGTAATAAACACACTATTAGGGCACAAGCTGCTCCTTCACTTTAATCTTATTTACGATTAATCAGAGTCCTGGACTTCAGAGCAGCTCTGCCAACTTGAGGACATTTTTAATATCTACAGTGCGTCAAACCTTTTCATAATTTGGGTATCATGAGAGCAGGAGCAAGGAGCAAGGCTGCACTACCTTTCCTACCGTATCTGAACACTTGAGCGAGCTTAACCCCAAATCAGGAGCTCAGCCACGTCTCATCAGCCAATTGATAACTATTGTATATAGTAGGAGAATGTTAGGTATGTGACAAGTTGTAATGCTCTGAATATTTTTTTTGTTTGCTTTTATGCCACTTCTTTATTTTCCAAGGGAAATGCAAAGACCAAAGAACACATGACACAGACAATTAAAACTTTAAATGTTTTATTTTATTTTTCTTGTGATGGTCTCAGCTTATGTCAAGGCCTAGGAGGGGGCCTAAAGATTTGATTGAGGCCCTTTTCTTTTTGTTTCATTTACCACCCCCTCCATGTTCAACCCTCAATAAATGTTTTACAGAAGTTCTGATTCATTTGACTCTTTTTGCATTTTGAGGTCTTCTGTGCTATAATTGCCTTCAAACATTTTGCACTGAGCATAATGGAGTGTACAAGCGTGGTCCTATGTTTGTGTCGTCATTAAAACCCACAAGAGGGTCAAATTACCCCGGAATTACAAGTTGCAGATAGTACAGAGGTGACGTCTCTATTAAGCCACACGAAGTGGCTCAGATCTTTTCACGGTCCCTTCTGCTGCCTCCTAGTGGACGTCTTGGCAAATTGCATCTCAAGAACATTTCTTCCTGAAGGCGCAACCTAAACGGAGAACAAAATAATGTTGACAACCCCAAGAGATTTAAAAATGGAACTGATGTGCCTTATTGTAAGGACCAGTTTGTGGCACACTCGCACCCACCTGCTGTCAGTCTGCATTTCCCCCCTCGTGGCCTGCAGAGGATCACAGAGCAGCCGGGGCAGGCCACCACGGTATGGGCATGGCTGAAGATGGTGGAGATCCTGTAGCAGCCTAATAATGTTGAAGAAGAATATTACTAATGTCTGTGAGATTTGCTGTGTGACAGGCGGTGTGCTTTGGAGAGGTGGTTACCTATGCATTTGACATCCATGAAGTAGGAGTTGGGGTTCTGCACCAGCCTCTTCTTCTTGTGTTTCCTCCTCTCGTCTGCAAGACTGGGGTACAACAAGTCCTTTGCCAGCTGAAAGGTTCAGCAGATAATTCCCAAGTGAGGGTCTTTACAACTGATTTAACATTTGAGGTTTACTGCCCTCTACAGTCTGATGAATGAATGACTAGTTGAAGCAAAGAAACATGTCCAGACAAGTTTCTAAACCTTAAGGAACGACACATATGATATAACTGCATATCTTTGAAAAATAGCCTAATACAATACAAGCAAAAAATCTTTAACTTATACTGTCACTTTACATCTGCATGTCATCAAAATATGTTCATATATATTTATGCAGTGATATTCCGTCAATGAAAACTAAACTGTAAAACATATTAAAACTAGTAAGAAAACAGGTAAAATTGGATACATATTTACTTACAGACATGATTATTGAAATCAGCCCAGATGTTTTGTCCAATACAAAAGAGAAGAGTTGAAGTGACACTAATCTGCTCTGTGATTCACCTGCTCCTTTCACAACTCTGATGTTTGGTGCTGAAGGAGGCTGAGCAGAGGCAGGTCTGTCTGTCTGTGCAGGGGAGGGACTGAGGATGAACTATAAAGAGGGTTGGTTAAAATCAAAGCAATAAATGGAGATGCCAGAAGAACACTGGAGAATACTGTCATAATAGATCTAAACCAAGATCTGGTGTGATGTATTTTTAGTACATAAACTAGTATTGACAAAACAAAATACATCCTTTGGAACCTTTGACTTTTTTTTTTTTAGTTCAACTTCACTGCAGTTCAGGGTTCATTTTTTGGATATTATTGGTGTTTAGATGTATCTGATATTTACCATATTGTTTAGTTCAAGAAAACAACGTGGCTTTAGTCCAGGCGGTGGAGCATCTTCCTTGACCTTGTAGAACTGCTGAGGGGCTCGTGGGAGTTTGGTTGTCCAGTCCAAAAGTGTGTTGTGGACCTTTAGCAGACCCATTTGTGTATTTGTGGGGGTGCTACAGGGGTCTGGGCTATCAGGGAGGCTTTTGAAATCTATAGGTCTTGTATAACAAAAGTAATAGCCTCTTTTGTTGATCTTTTCATAGTACAGACTGCTCTCCACCAATGCTGCCACTTGTCTCTGATGTTGACTGTGATGTTGGTGTTTATGGGCAGGTTGTCAAGGTAACGTTGTGAAGAGATGTCTAATTTTAATGCCTACATTAAGACTTTTACAGAGGATGTGATTGTAGTGGCATCTTCAAGTGATGACCTTCAGTAAACACTGTGGCCAATGAGAAATTCACATTTTTCAACTGGAAAAATGCTCCTATTAGATTAGGGGTCTGTCTTTGTATAATTTAAATATTATTTGTTCTGTTATTTGTTTTGTCTTGTTCTAGGATGATGGTAGAATGGGGAGTGAGATGAATACACACATGAAAAGTCAACTTAGAGCCATTCATGTAAGAGAGGAAAATCTGGGGTTCAAGCTTGTTCAGTTCTTGCTTTTATTTAATTTATGCTGTTGTAAAATCTTTCTACACTTGGAAAAAATTGTAACAGATGAGCATAAATGTTTGTATTGTGTACTAAAATGTGATGACTAATTTCATTACACTTCTTGAATGTCAAATAACTAGTTTTAGTAACATGTCCAGTAAGTTCTCCAGTTCCTTTAAATAATTTTCTTCAGAAAGCCTTGAATGTTTGGTATTTGTATTATCACCAGTGAAGTCGTTGCTTCCTTTCTCGTTGAAAGAGAAACTAAATTTAGCCTGCTGCCTCTGACTTATTGTCACTGATGGTGTTGGATTGTCTCATTTCCGTCGCGACATCAGTCAACGCCATTTTTCACATCCTTCTGGGGGAGAACGAGTTCTTAGTTAAACACATCAAATTTACTGTAGCTAATCCGGGGGGCAGCAGTTTCCAAAACGAACACACCCACCCGGGCGGCAGCAGGCTTCCTGAGCCACGACGACATCGCAGAGTGACAGTTGATTTGTCCAACAGGACGCCCCGCAGCAGCAGCGACCTCTCCGTTCTGCACAACGGGCGGGATATCCGCAGTAGTAAAGCTAGCTAATAACATGGCGAAGACTTACGATTACTTGTTTAAACTACTTTTAATCGGTGATTCGGGAGTCGGGAAAACCTGCGTGCTTTTCAGATTTTCAGAAGATGCCTTCAACTCAACGTTTATCTCAACTATAGGTGAGTGGAGCTCGCATCATTAACGCCTCAGCTGACTGAAAAAGCGGCACCGGAGCTGCCCATCCCGTCATGCTAGGTTGGTGCTAACTTTTCTGGCTAGCATTCAGCGACTCAGGAAATGGCCAACCGGCTTGAGAGAGGGGTCTTTAGGAGACCTTCACTTATTTTTAGCCTGACTTGAACGCTTTGTAAGCACGGATATCACTGATTTGTGTACATTTTCAGGCTGTTGTGTTTATTTTATAGGCTACACAGACGTTGACAGCTGAGGTAACGTGCTAAAAGGCTAAAGCAAGTTAGTTGGCAGTGTCATTTCCCTTATGACCAGCTGGCCTGTACTTCGATCTGTTGTTGACAACGTAATAACAAAAAAAGTCTCCATTAATATGACCATCACGAATATTTATCCAGCGGTCACCCATATGAAGGCCATTCAGTTTTCCTAATTTTCTGTGTTTTAATGAACGATTATTATCACACCAATAAACATTAGCGCAACTTGTGAAATGTACCGTAATTAACCACAACGACCGGTTTCTATTTGTTATCCAGGTTAGCCACGTAGTTTGTGCAAACAAACGAACAGAGTCGCATCTATAGGACAATAATTACGTTTATTTCAATCAAAAGGTGTTGAAGTAGTGTTATTTTACTTGAATAAACTCTTTGGGTATTTCACTCAATATCACTAAAAGAAAAAAATAATATTCCAATATCTAATCTTGGGTTATTTCCCAAACAACATACAGTGTTGTTGCTTCATGAAACTATACTGATCAGGCTTTTTCTGGCCACCTATTTTTTTATTATTTCAATCAGCATTAGTCTTAAATCCTGTATGAAATAAAGGAATTATAATAAAATACAAATTTATAGACTGTATATCCCTAATAAACAATTAAATAGTACATATTGTGATTGACGTAAAAGGCATATATTACCTTTCTAATGTAAAAGACACTTCTGAATTCAGTTGCAAGATATGATATTTAATATCATCACTCATTGGTGTCCAGATGTTGGAAATAGTATGTCAGTTACAGATATGACTGTGGCACCTCATTGTTAGATCTGGTGGCTTTTTTGCCATGCCAGTACAATTAATAGCCCTATGTTTAATAAAAGAGGTTGGGCAAGTCGACGTAAAACCTTCCTAACAAAGAAATGCATTCAAAATTTCAAAAATTATTAGAACTTAATCTTTTTTTAAGTGGCATCAGACTCCACATGGATGAGTGTAGCTGATTGATGAATGGATCTTTAAAATGCAGTAACTAAGCGTTGTTTTTAAAGTGTGATGTTCCAAAAATAATACTTCAGTACTCTAATCTTGGGTTATTTCCTAAACAACATACACAGTTTTGTGAAGCTATACTCAGATTTTGTTTGATTTTCTTTATTTTTTCCCCCCTCAGGTATTGACTTCAAAATCAGAACAATAGAGTTAGATGGAAAGAAGATCAAACTACAGATATGGTGAGATGGACAAATGCTGAATATTTAATACTAGTACTAGGTAGTTCCTAGTATATATTTTCACCATAAGCTTATTTATTAATTTTTTATTGACAAAGTGGCCACTTACAGCAGCAGCTCTAACAAGTGTATAAACAAATGACAGTGAGAACCGGCTAATGCAATCTAATTTTGTAAGCCGCAGCAGTAAAAAAGGAAACTTTACCAAAAAAAAAATATATATATATATATTTTAATGTGTGTAGGGACACAGCGGGACAAGAGAGGTTCAGGACCATCACAACAGCCTATTACAGAGGAGCCATGGTAAGATACATTGTCATCTTCACTCATGATGCTTTGAAACTGAACAAGTGCAGCGACATTCATTTAGCTGCTAGCAGTTAATCCTTTACCTTTTCAGAAACACGCCTCATATTGGTGTTCTTGTTTATGCTTTACACACCTCAAAATAAGGAGTGTTTGTTTGCCTTTTGTTTAGTTCAGGCTTAGCTGCATGCCTTTGCCTTAATTTAAAATATACAGATAAGTCAGATAAACATCACAGAAAATTATATTGGATCTAGCAAACAGATGAATAGGAAATGGAATCAATTTTTAATTTTTTTTTTTTTCATAAATGTTTTTTCCTGACTTCTCCAGGGCATCATGTTAGTGTATGACATTACCAACGAGAAGTCCTTTGACAACATCAAGAACTGGATAAGGAATATAGAAGAGGTAAGCTCTTACATTCTTGGTGCCAATATTCTGCAAACATTACAGTAGTGAAAACATTTCACCACTGCAAGAAGCACCTATTTACCTCACCATATTGTTTTTCCTGCAGCATGCCTCTGCAGACGTAGAGAGGATGGTCCTGGGGAATAAATGTGATGTCAATGACAAGCGACAAGTGTCCAAAGACAGAGGAGAGAAAGTAAGAATAGCTGGGATGTCATGGTGTCTTTTTTTTTCTCCTTGCATCGTTTCTGACTTTTTTTCTCTGAACCTGTTCAGCTGGCACTGGAGTATGGAATCAAGTTCATGGAAACGAGTGCAAAAGCGAACATCAATGTGGAGAATGTGAGTCCCTTCCTTTTCTTTCTATACTTTTATTACTCATAAAACCAGTGAGAATAGCCCACATGTTACAGGATGGTGTGCGAGTGCTTCAACCTTTTGGGGCTACTTAGTTTTGCGATTATTGAAAAAGCAACTATCGGCTTCATTACCAGACTCTATGCTTGCATTTTATCACCTGCAGATATAAAATACCGTTGGCTTAATCAGTAGAGTGGCACTTCTTTAATTTCCACCCTGTCTGTGTTTAGGTGGGCATAAGGCTGGACAGTAAACCAATAACAATATGTATCACACTAGATACGTGATCAGTTTTGATAGATTATACATCCGATAGTTTTCAGTGATGTCACTGAACTCCGATCTAGAACCGCACAGCATTCTGGGGGATGCAGGCAGAGAAATGGCTTTATCGGGAAGGACTGAGGCATCAACTTGCTCACTCTGGTTACCTAGCAACAACAACTTGAGCATCAGCAGTTTAAAAGTTTCACTACCATGTCTCATAACTACTTAAAAATAAAAAGAACGGCGGGGAGTGGTAACCGTGAATAAGTGTTAAAAGTTGGGTGGCATTTCAGATATTTAAAAGAAAATACACAAATCAGTAATTATCCACATTAACTGATATAAATATCTTACTTGTGATATGTTTTTCAGCCATATTGCCCGAAATATTTCAAAGCGGTTCAAAAATTTCTTCAGGTGTGGGGAGAATGTTTCTTTCAGGCAGCTGACCTGCAGCACGCAGCAACTGGTATCTCTTTTGGCTGCTTAAAGGAACTCTGCCTCTGACTCTTTCTCTGGTTTTACAATTTGGAGAACTTGAAATACCAGACAAGGTGACAAAAACCTCAATAAAAGGTTTACGTCCAACACTCTTCAGAGTCCATGTATCTGATGTTAAATGGAGACGGCGCCTCCTGCATTTGTCTAAACCGGCTCCCTCACAGGGATGAGCATATTCGTAGAAGTAACTTCGTCGGATTGTCATGGCAAAACGACTACATGCATAATCATGATTTACGTCTGTGGTGCATCTGGTTTCATGTGGGGGAAAGATAACAGACCATTTGGTTTCCTTTTCTGTCTTTTTTTGTTGTTTTTTTTCCCACTGAGGTTATCTTCTCACACAACCACAAACTACCACCTCTCCTGAAGCATTCATCGGAGACGCACCTAATGTGCATGCTTGCCTGTTTTTGTCTGCAGGCCTTCCTAACTCTCGCCAGAGATATTAAGGCAAAGATGGACAAGAAACTGGTAAGAGTGAAAACGCGGCGCGGCGCAGTTCACTGGCGGTCGGGGAGAATCGTTTTTGCCGCTTTCTCAAAACTGGAAACTCTTCGTCTGTTTCAGGAGGGCAACAACCCTCAGAGCAGCAACCCGGGAGTCAAGATTTCAGAGCAGCCCAAGAAGAGCAGCTTCTTCCGCTGCACGCTTCTGTGAGAAAGACGGAAGCGCCGACATCCACAATCGCCTTAACTGCGTCCCCCACTGGACAGAACTGGACAGAGCACACTCTGATGCCTGCTTTATTCTTCCTCCCTCGTCTTCCTTCTTCTGATTTATCCTGTGATTAATTAGATTAAAAAAAAAGAAATCCCTCCTAGTCTTCCTACCTGTGGATTTAGCAGCTACGGCCTCGGTTACACACTGACAGCTTCGACTTGAATCCATAAATTTTATTCACTTTTAAAGGCTGTCTCCTGGTGAGACACTGAAGACGATCAAACCTTTTCCGCCTGCTTTTCTTGGCATCTGTCAAAAAAAATCCTATTTATTTCATTCTTCTAGACAACAGGACCCCAGATTCTGCTACATGTTTGCACTGACAGCTCAGTCGAGATTTTTTGTGTCTACATCTACGACATGTAAAATGCAGCATGTAAATATATGTGTATCACTGATTATGAAAACGTACCTTTTACTCATCACACCTCCTCGTGGGATTTACATTTCCTGTCCGTCTTTCTCGTTCTCCGTAGGTTGAAACATTCCTCGCTTCTCGCCGACACTTTGATGTGCAATGTGACGTGTGTCGGGCCTCTGGTTTGCGCTCATTAAGCGTGCAGGCGGTTGCCTTGTAGTCGGTGCAGTCTAAGTTAAAGTAAGACGAACAGCCGCACTCGCACCCAAACACCTGGAGAGGATAGTGCAGAAGGAATCGGAGCGACGATGAAATCATTGGGGTTTTTTTTGCCTTTGTTTTTTTTTTACTTGATCCACTTGTCCGTTCCAATGGGGGAACACATACTCGACAGTTTCCTGGGCCTTGGATTGGGGCTGTGCTGTAGCAGTATTTATGGAGTGAAACAAGACATAGCACCAAAATGACAAAGTGCCCTTTTTACGTTCTTATTGAGTATGCACTTTTTCCTTTTTGTTCTTCCTGTTTATACGAGAAAAGAAAAAAAAGTTCTTAACATTTATTGACTGTTGCAAGTCTTAACAGAAAGAAATAAGATATTAATGCACAAGAGATTTATTTACCCACTTCGGTCCTAATGGGAAACACCTGAGCTGTGACGCCTCAGTCGTCTTAAGCCATCGAGACCCATTAGTCTTTTACCAAAGCATTTCCACTTGCTGGTTGAATGTTTCTGCAGATCGCAGTTAAAGACGGTCGGCGTCGACCTGAAGCTGCCGTCGCAGCATTCTGCCTGCACATGGTGAAACCTAAGGAAAGAAAAAAACAACGGTTTTGCACAAGTGATTCAACGTGCTTTATTCGAAATTAGGAACGCACTGATCTCCAGACTTTTGTTCGCAGGGTTAAAAAATAGGAAATTATTAGAAATCTGAGTTCATATCAGAAGTCATTCCAATGAGAGTCTCTTAATTACTGGTGGTGCTATAAAGGTTACTGAATCACACGCGTAACTTCATGTTTAGTCTGTGGTTAACGGTTGAGCTTCAGCTTTTGGTTTGCTTTCAGCAGTTCTCTGAAGACCCATTTGATTAAAGCACCATTTGATTAGTGAACTGATTCTCTGTCTTTCTGAATCGGACAGTGTTCACATATCTTCAACATTCCTAAAGTCGCGTTGGGATTTCCTCAGAGATTATCGATGGACTCGGTGTGGAAAATACATAAAATAAATACTTCAGCAATTGTAAATAAGATCTTCAATGATTGTACTGTAGTTTCATAAATCCTATTGATCTACACTTTTTGTAGATACATGTACCTTTGATTTATTAAAAAGATTCTTTGACATGTTTCGGTGTTCTCTGTTGCGTATCTGGAGCTGGGGGTTTTTGCGAGTTCAGAGCTTCACTAAGATTTTCTGCAGTTTTCAATCAGGAATCGCATGAGAGGTTCTGTTCTAGGTGAGTTAATGTCAGGTTTTCTAATTTGGAACTTGGTATTTATTTGCTTATAATGTCTTGCATTTAAGGAAGTAAGGAGCATGTGATGGTCGGATATATGTCAATTTCAGCCATCATTAACATAATTCACAACAAGATTTAAAAAGGTACTTTACTATGATCGAGTTACGCAACTTGTTTGTATTTTTACCTTGAATCTTATTACATTTTAATAATAGATTTTATCTGGAGATGCTTTTCCTTCAAGGACAACGTACACAAAATCAGTTATGATAAAATAAATCAGTTAAGTTTTGTCACATTACAACACCTTAAATTTTATTTTTGTTACATTTTAGTCAATTAGCACAACATTCATGCTTGTTTGTGCTGTAGGAAAAGGATGCTGGTTTTCAAACATCATTTACAGATAAGATTTGACAAGTTTGATTAAAATTTGTATGCAAACTCCATAAATATCAGAACCACATTTTGCTGCATTTCCATATTCTATCCACAGATTGTAAAATGGATTTAGTGCTGAGTTTTGATGGGACTAACACATGGATATTGTTAGATCTGAGTCACTCTGTTGTAACTCTGGCTGTGTGTTTTAGTCTTGTACTGGTGAATGTAAGTTGTTTGGCGTCTCCTGGATTGTTCTGTGTAAAGCTCTGCTGGTGGAGATGTGCTCAGGGTGACCTGCAATGTCAGTTTTTGCATTTTGCATGTCGACAAAAAGATCTAATGTTGGTCTCATCTGACCAGAAGATGGTCTTCCAAGTTTGTTTCCCCCTTTAATGTCTTACAGCAAACAGAAAACAGGATTTTCTGTTGCTTCTATTTCCAAAATATTTTCCTGTTCCTCTTCCATGAGGCCATATTTGTGAAGAGACCAATAATTGTTGATAGTTACTCTGAGCTGCCTTTCTTGTTTGTTTGACCAGCCTGTCAGTTTTGATGGACGAGGTGAAAATGACATGATAAAGATAAGATGTCATTTTATAACTTAACTGTGCTTTAAATGTCTCCACAACTTTATCCCCATGCCTCTCGATCATTGTGATGCTACTTTATTTATTTTTCTCCAGTAAATCTGTGAGACCTTTAAACAGCCATATACTGATATTAAATTTTATTTTTTTTCCAGGGATAAGATAGGCTGAATGTAAATGTCAATGCCATTATTTTGAAGATCTGTAAGTGTTAAAAAAGGAGAACCATGCAACATTTTCCTTATACATTTATGTGATACTTTGGGTTTACTTTGTACAATTTTGTTAGAAGCTTGTAGTTGTAACATGGCAGAGTAAGAAAGATAGTATTTAATGGTTCACCTTTCCTTTGGGTTCACATTTGAAAGTGCTGCCAGACGTGTGTGTCGGTTCCTCCAGGTACTCGCACTTCCTCCAACAGATGAAACACATGCATGCCAGGTTAACTCACAGCCCTGAATTGCTTCAGGTAAAAGTGAATTTGTTCATAGTTGATTTTCTGTGTGGTGATGGCCTGGCAACCTTTCCAAGGTGAACCGCACCTCTCGCCTCCTCACAGCTTGTGAAGGCCCCAGCAGAACCTCATAACCTTATAAGGGCTCAACAACCGAAGAATATATAGAATTTGCACTTTGTTTATCCTTCTACACCAGTATTTGCTTGGTTTTGTGCAAATATTAAGGATTTTAAACGCTAATTTGCCAGTTTATAAAGTTTTCCCTTTTCAAAAGTGAAAATGTGGCTCATTTAAATACCTCAGAAAATTGTTCTCACTTTAATTGCATACTATATTTTCCACAGTTAGCAGGAAGCTAAATAAGACTGCCCCGATGGACTACTAAAGAGAACATAATAAGAATTAATTCTGTTAATTTGCTCCTCTATTAATATGCATTCTGCGCAAAACGTGCAATTAATAAAAATCTACATCTTACACTAACTAGTTCAAACTACATTCCTTGAAGTGAATGCGATTTAAAAAAAAAAAAAGGTAAATACTTCTGTGGGCAAATTTCTTTATCATTTGTTCTATTTAGTATTTGTTTTTATATTATTCATTCTCAAGGCATCTTTAGTGCCTTGATTTGACAAGGGATGTGCTTTAGTGTTTTGGTGTGTGTGCTGTGTGTGTGTGAATAAGCGGAAGTGAATTCCTGATTAAGCATCAAAGCATACTGTTTAACAAAGCTGGAATAAAATCAGCCTTGTCATTTAAAACCCTGCAGTAAAGCTTCTGACCGCTTTTGGAGCAAATCCTAACTAATGTGATGTTTCGCAACACATAAGTTTCACTTGTGTGTTGCAAAATGTTTCTGCATTACTTCTGACTGCCACACTTTCATTTATGTGCTGTGCTATAAAATAATTAGTGTTATATCTGGCAAGTGGTGGCAAGCTGTGTGAAGGGAGACCTTCACACACACAAAATGACCTCTAACTAACATGACCTATAACTAACAATTAAACTGGCCACTGGTTCACTTCCTTTTCCAGCAAGTAGGTCAAATGTGTGTGTATTATAAGCTGCAGCCTGCAATTGTTTTAAAATATTATTAACTGCTTGTTCAGGACAGAGATGTGAAGTGAGACCACAAAGTGACAAATACCAGGTTACGACAAAGCTTTTACTTGTGTTTTCCCCCATTCACGCAAAAACAAAGCTCAATCTATCAAATAAAATGGCTCCCGTTTTTTGTGGGAACAAATGTGTGAATGCTTGTAAAGAATGCATTTACACGCAAATGGAGAAGAGTCCTCAAAAAAATACTTCCGTGGCGTCCGACACTTCTGTTTTACAGTCACAGAGGGAAATCAGTGTGATTTGACCTTTATTCAGGTGTCATCTGAGTCACTTGTCATGCTGGAGGGCCGTTCTGAAAACGCCTTTGTCTTAAGTCCAGTGAATCAGATCATAAAGCTGTTAATTTATCACCGAAAGCACTCAGCAGACTAATTCGTTTGTTGACTTGGATTTTATTATCTTCCACAAAGTCTCCCTTGGTAATGCTGGTAGGGATGGTTAATTTCTTTTTGCATTAAATCCAAGAAGTTTCAAACTGAAAACAGCACAAGGTGGGGTTTTGTGTGTCGTGAGTCAGAGCTGACCTTTAAGATTTGCACAAAAACCAGCTTGTTCTGACATCACTATCTGGCTCCTGGCAAGCCAGAACAATAAATGAAGGCTGATACAACTCAGGCTGCAGATGCTGGCAGTTTGTGATGAATTGCTGCTTTATTGCAGCTTCAGGTTCATTGTCCAAGTTTTGATTCAGGAAACCAGAAACTCTCTGAAGATTTACTGCGATACTAAATTAAAAACACTCCCGTAACCTCTCACCTTCGTAGACTTGAACAGCGGTAGGTTATGTAACACTGACAGGAGTGTAAGTCAAGTCATGAGTCATTCAATTGTTTTTTTTCACCTTCATAATCTTAAACACATGAGGATGTCTCTGCTTCCACGAAAATAGAAATTGCATTTAGAGGTGATCATCAGACATCTGGATACAAACTGCACTGTAAAAGGATTTAGACCCACTATGTGTGGCATTACAACATCAGTAGATAGATGGTCTAGAGATGTGTGTTTAACCAGCAGAGTAGTTTATAATTGTGGAACTGAATGAAAATTAGACAAATTTGGATTTTTACATTTTTATGAGTCAAATTCTCAAAGTTGTGGTGTTTATTTATAGTCAGCCCCTTTTCCCTGATGCCCATACATACAATTCACTACAATCAGCTGCCTTTAGGTGTCAATAAAATGTTGGATTGAGTCAACCTGAGTGTATGTTAAACTCAATAATAATACAGCTGTACAGTGAAAGGATTGAGAGTTGGAGGACATTACACAAAGAGGAACGCAGCAGACGGGTCAGGGATAAAGTTGTTAAATAGCTGGTGTTAAGTCATATAACAGTATCTTAAGCATTAAGCAACTCACAAAGTACTATTAAATCCATTATCCTAAAACTGAAAGAGGGTGGCACATCTGCAGGTCTCTTAAACTGAGAGACGATGCCAGGAGAGCATAAATCAGAAAAGCAGCCAAGAGGCCCGTTGCACCTCGGGAGGGACTGCAATGATCAGCAGCTCAAGAGGGGCAATTTGATGAGGGGGCAGCAAGTTGTGCACTTCACAAATCTGGCCTTCAGGGAAGAACAACAAGAAGAAAACTGTTGTGGAAGAAAGACAGATGAAATCCCATTTATGACATGATTTATGCCACATACAGAACGGAGCAACATCTGGTACGAGGTGATCGGTAAGATGATGAGACCAAACTGGAACTTTAGCCCAACAAACAAAATGCTGTGTGGAAAACTGATATAGAATGTCAGCCTGAAAAACTGTGAAGCAAAGTGGTGCAAGTCATAACTCTAAAAGTATTGACTCAGAGGAGAAATGTGGACTCCACACATTTTTTATTTTTCTTCTTCATAAATAAATAATTGAAAACTATCTACTTCCGTATTTTGCAAAACTTTAGTTGATCTGTGGTAGCATAAGAAAAATGTGGAAAAAATAGAATCACTTTGCAAATACTTTGCAAATGCAAAACGCTCTGTGTGTGTGTGTTTTTTTTTTTTTTTTTTTTTTTTTTTAAAAATTATTTTGGAAGTATTTTAAGCCTGCCTGGGGAAGCGTTTGCGACCCCCCCCAACATGTGTGTTCTTTTTATTTTTTTTTTTTTTTTTTTTTTTTTTTTTTTTTTTCAAAATATGTGTGACTGAATGTGCTGCTGTCATGGGAAGGCTTTGGCTCCGCCCCCATGCAGGTGTTGACAGGTGACTGAGTTCTGCAGCGTCATTTGACCCTGAAGCTATCAGAGAAGGTGAGTCACATTTGTGTTGCTCTGATCTCAGATTTACGCAGCTAAAAAAGAACTAGCCTGAATCTTCACTGTCATAAACTGTAGCAGAGTTCTGTTTTACTCCTTAAAAGCAGCTTGTTTTATTTGGTTTGAATGAAAATGGTCAGAAGTTAAAGTTTGCTTTTGTGAACAATCTTTGAGAGGAAAAAAGTTCCCACTGCATTAAAAAAAAAGGGAACAGCGAATACCGAGAAGGGTAATGAGTTTGTGGTTTTATGAACACTGTACAAATATCTAGTGTAGGTAGTCAGTGAAATAAGCATTTTGCATGCGCATTACAACAGAACTACATGAAGTGTTTATTTCTGTTAGGACGATGGAGTGGAGTCAGTCGACACAGGGTCACAAGGATCCTTTGACCTGGTTCACAGACTCCCAGCTCCAGTCTGTGTTCGGGAACGGCTCGGTTCCAGACTGGTTTCATGGGATCATTACGAGGAAGTAAGTTTTCAAAGTCTATCACCCTCTGCCATCTGCCACTGCGGCAGTAGGAATGTACAAGAGAGAGCTGGGCTTTTACAAATCACACACAAGAATGATGTCAGTATCACAGTGTTTGTTTTAGCATCCTTTAAATAGCTTACGAACACAAGCTATTTTAAGGTTGCGTTAATGATTTTATTGAAAACAATCAAATTAAAAAAAAATCAGACAAAAGAGAAAATGCAAAAGGACCAATTAATGAAACCTTTGCTTAAAACTTTAAGTTTTGAATCCTCATCAATTACTAAACAGGAAATAAGTGGTGAGCACACCTTTCCTGTACAGATGTTAATATGTTTTCACATAGTGCCACTTTAAAACTACCACCTCACCGTGAAACATGGTGGTGGTAGCATTATGGTAGGGGGTGGTTTTCTTCAGCAGGAAGAAGGAAGGTTGATGGCAAGGTGAATGTAGCTAAATACAGAACAATCCTATAGAGGAACAAAAAAGAAGAAAAAAACATACAATTGCATTAAAATGCATTGAAGTTGGTGGATATAACGTGATAAAACATTCCCTCCGGCAGACGTTCCCTCTTGCTGCACCAGTGCAAGTAATTACCAGCTGAAATGCAATTATTTTTATTAGAAAGTCATAATGTGCATCTGGTTTTCAGTTACTGCAATCTGTAAATACACCTCATAACTGCATCCACAGAAATGACTCCCACTGCTATTGGTATTTATAGAAGATCAGTTTCAAGCAAAACAGAAATAATCAGAATCCGTAAGAGAAAGATGCAGAACTGCACAGCAACATTTCTGTCATTCACTTTCTTTCTCAGTTAGTTCCTTTCATTGTTCTGTGCTTGTTGCAGCATAAAAGTGAACAGTCATTGTTTGCAAATTGGAAGGAAGGACATCTGTTGCTTGACCTATTAAAAAAACAACAATAGTTCTATTTGCTACAGCTATGCTGCAATATTTACTCAGTCCTGACCTTTACTTGTGCTACAAATTGTTAATCTTTCGCACTCAACATATCGGCCCACACCCAATTTAAACAATAAACGATGGGTTAATTAGTACTGGATGGGTCTCAGTTCAGGATACTTACGATTCTAAGAGAAATCTTTTCTCAAAGCAAAACAAAACGAACACGGTCTTTCTATATTTAGTTATTATTCTGGACAGTTTATTTTCCATAATTTGTGAATGAGCGAACATGTTGTCATTATGCAAAAGTATTTTCTGTGGCTATTAAAACATTTAAAACGCGATAGTGGCGCAGCGCAAAACACATTTCCAGCTGAAAGTGCATGTGTGAAAGAGGCCTTTGTCTCTGCTGATTTGTGTAGGACAGCAGAGGAACGGCTCACGGCGAAGCCGCCTGGCTACTTCCTCATCAGAGTCAGCGAGAGCAGAGTTGGCTACACCCTGTCATATCGGTGAGTGTTCACAGCTTTGTTGTGCCGACTGAGTAAGAGTTCAAAATCATCACTCTGTTGTGTGGGCCTACCTCAGCGAAGACGAACACTGCAGGCATTTCATGATTGATGTCCTGGAGAACGGCCAGTACATCATAGTGGGGGATGACAGGACTCACAGGGGTTTGCAGGACCTGGTGGACTTTCACCGCCAGAATCCCATCATGCCTTTCAATCAGGTGCTCACAGTTGCTTGTGGACAGGTAAGAATATAAATGTCTCTTCTTCTTAATATAGATTTACATGCTCAAAATTGATATGGTTTTGATGAATATTGCAAAATATCTCAATTAAAAAAATCGCAAACAGTTGTATGGAAGTTCAATTAAGTCCAGAAGTGAATCAGTCCCTGCTTTGTCTCATCTCATTTTAGTCATCAGCTGAGCGTATAGACTATGAAGAACTACTGCTCTCCCAAAGACCCCGAAGCTACACCACCAGTGTGCTACCCAATAACCTCCGGCAGCCCAACCAGAGTCAGCCACAACCAGCGAACGAGCTCCCACCCGCCCTTCCTCATCGACCCAACAACCTGAGGAACTCTGCACTCCCAAACAGCCAACCAAACAGACTCTACCCTAGTTTGGAGGAAGATTTGCAGCACTTCACCGCTCCTCTTCCAGCTTCGGTAACGTGACGAGAAAAGGCTGTTTTGTGGTCAAACTGCCTAGATGGAAACAGAAGAATGTTTATGTATACATTTTTGATTTTCTTTCTGACTTTACATTGCACTTTGGTTCCCCTTTAACTTGTATTGAGGCAGCCTAAGCCTTTTCTTAGCATGTTTTACATATTGTACAAGCCAGAGATTTAGCACAGTTGAAATTAGTCTGATGAGTTTTTACTCCTCACAATGTAACGGACAGGTTTGTTCACAGATAACCCAGAATTTCAACAACCTTTTGCATTTTCTGCTTCACATTTAGTTACAAAAGCAGACATATGTCAGCAGGGCAAAATGCAGTTTTGAGCTGCCGGGTGGTGAGGTTATTAACACTAACCTCACCACCTGGTGACTTCCAGCTGGGGGTTTTCTTTGTGACGTTTTTATGTTCTCGCTTTGCATGCAAGTACTCTGGCTTCCAAAAACATGCATGCTAAGCTAGATGTTGGAGGTCAATGTGCACCTTCATGTTTCAGTTTGTCTCCAAAAATTAAAACAACCAAACACCACAGTTTGTGACCCTGACACTGATCACCAACTTATTGCGTCCATGTTTAAGATTCATGCATGAGATTTTCAGATCTAAATCCATGTGCCTTGTGTTTCATGTTTCTGATCTGCAGCCAGCGCCAAATATGAGGAAAAGCTCTCCGTGGATCCAGCCTCCTGAAGTCCCTTTGAGGAATCATGTTGTCCAAAAGCAAAACCTGGTCTGCAGCAGAACAACCGTGGTGTCCGACAGCTCCTCTACACCATCAGCCTCTGAGAAAAAACTCTTCGCCAACATCCAATCAGTGAAGTTACAGGATCTGAGGCCATCTGTCGGTGTGAACCTGAAGAGCCTCAAGAAGAAATTCCAGAAGAAGACGAGCAGCCCACCGGAAAACGTCTATGCAGAGATTACTAACGGGCCAAATGACAGCAGCGAAGTCACGGAAAACGAATACCAGGAAATCACAGGAGAGCTCACATTTCGTGCTCCCCCTCAACACCAGACAGATGTGAAACTAAACTATCAAATGCTACCTCAGGAGTACAGATCGCCTCCACCTTTTGCTCCAGGCTACTGAGATACTGGCATTCATTTAAAGCCCCCCCTATTGACTGCGTTGTGAATTACACTGCGACCCCATCTGTAGATAGTAAGGAGAAACCACCGGATCAAGAGATCTTGACTACAAATTTGTCATGTGAAGAAAGGGGATGAATAAAATGCGGGCATGTATTTTGTTTCCATAACACATACCACCTCGCATGTTTGCTCAGCTTGATCAAGATGTCAAACTTGTTTAATGTTAGCACTTTTTAATTTTAAAAATCAGCAACAAACAATGAGCACCTTTCCTGAGGCAAAGTGGGAACAGTGACATTTTTCTTTGAAAACTGATGATCCAAACTAATCCAGATCTAATTTGGCTTAAAAAATATATATTTTTGTTTCATCTAAACAGAGTCAGATTGACTGTTACACTGTCTGAATTTTTTGTGACAACCTACGGAGCAACACATGTAAGTAAAGGCAACCTGCAGCAATTTTTTATCTGTTAGGCATTAACTTTCCATAAATGTTTTACACTTCAATGAAGTAACAAATCCCTGCAAAGAAAACTTGTGAAAAAAATCTTGTTTGATGCTACAGCAGACAAATGGGTGATACATTTGATAACATCTGTTATCAAAAAGGTGCAACTGGAAGAGAGGAAATGAATACTGGTCATACTGGTTTCACAGACATAAAGTGAGTTAAAACAGTTGCTGCAAATAGTTTTCATTGAAATATGTATAATGTATAGTATGTACCTTTGTAATTTACTAATGTATAGTCATTATAGACTGGTGGATGCAAAACAGGTTATTTCACATTTATACTTTTGATATGTAATATTGTTAAATGACCCAAATAAAGCACTTTAAGAGATGGACGTTGTAGTATTTGCAAATCCCGTGCAGTAGGTAATTTTTAGACACAAAGAGCCTTTCAGTAAACACTCTGCTGCTTTGGCCCTGCCAGAATTTCAGATCATGTAGATTACATTTTTCAAGACAGAGCAGAACGCTGAATTCCAGTTTAATAGGAAACACATGTTCTACACTCATTAGCTGGGAAGAACAGCACCAGCTAAATTTTAATATAGACTTTACAAGAACAAAGGCTTATCATAGAAGATGTTTTAGGCAAATACACCATTTCATTATATAATATTTTACTGGGCAGATTGTCTATTTTTAGAATTTGAGAATTTTACAGAAAAATCTCCCAAAAACAAACACTGTTTACAAGTTGCAAATATTTATTTGCAACTTCACAGTAGGCCTGGATACATGAAGGACTTACTGTGGGGAGATGTTCAACTCCCATGATTTTATTCACACAGTTCACCTTTGGCTATACTTCTGTGCTCTCTAACATACAAACACAAATAGATGTGCACACATGCATGAAAACCATGTAAACTTGGAAGCGTACAATAGTGCAATATGATGGAGATACAAGAATTATGCTGCATCATCCAATATATTGGATGTAAAGTCCCTTCCCGAATGTCATTGCTTGTCATAATAAAACATTTCAGATTTGATAAGTGAAAACATACGTAAATTGTTAATGTTGGGAGGAGAGATTGGCAGCTGGAACTGGGGCACAAATCCTGCATAAACTCTTTGACCTTCTCTGGGGAAGTAAGGAAAATTATACTGTTATTAGTGTCTGTATGACAGGTACATGTGCTTATTAAAAGTTAAATTAAGACACAGATTATGTGATTATTAAACCAGTTTCATAGCATGTTAGCTTTTTGTTAGTTTATTGAGCAAGAACCAGTAAACAATAATTAGTTAACAATAATAATACCATAACTAGGTCATAGTATTACTTCATATTATAGTCAAATACAGTACTTTAGACGACTGATTTTGTGCCTTAAAGGAGTATGGTTTCGTTTTTAGAGGTTCAGCCCTGCTGTCCGTTTAAGGACATTAATCAGTCCTCTCTCTGACGCGCAAGGAATGTCTGGAGGTAAAAAGGCAGCGGCCAAGCCCTCTAACACCGCCCTCTCTAGCTGCCCGGGTGAATGAAACGCGCACATCTGAGTTTGCTGGGAGGCGAGGTTACGTCATCTGGGAAGACGCTGGTTTTCAGCTCGGGATCAACCTACTAGTAACTCATGGGAAGTTGTTTCTCCACTAAAAACACATTTTAAAAACTTTTACGAAAGCTTTTGTTAAACATTCGTCGGTTCGTTTTTTTTTTCCTTTTTTTATTTTGTATTGGTTAAATCACAGCTAAACGATGTCGTTTGTTCCCGGTCAGCCAGTGACTGCAGTTGTGGTAAGTTTAGGAGAGCGACTGTGTTTCATTGAACTGGACGCTATTGTTCATCTTTTTGGCCAACATTGTCGTTAGTTAGGGATTAAGTTAGGTAGATATGTTTAAACATCCGCGCTAATTAACTATCATACGGATGTTCTTGTTTACTGTGTTAGTATTTTCTTTGTTTAGTGAAAATGAGAACATTTGTTTCAGTTTAAATATTACATTTAGCCAGATAAATTGAATAATATAAGATGTTATTTGATTTTTATTTTTAGTTTTAACAGTATTTTTATTTTTTTTTACAGTTACTTTCACACAGCATGAAAATGTCCTATCAGGGGCGTCACCCTCTAGGTCTGTGGGTTCTTCCTGGTCCGTGAACGCAACATAACTATATATTTTTTTTGTATCAGTTGTTTTTAAATTCCTGGCTTTATTTTGATTGTATCGCAAACTAAGGAGATCACCATGAACCATTCACTATAGTGGTTCTCTCTGTGGTTAATGTACTGACTTACTTTTATGTCCCCCTTTTTTCCTAACATTAATGTAATGAAATGACTCGAGAACTGGAAAAAATGATTAAAATCTTTGTCATATTTGTCATATCACGTATTTGACTTCTTCTTTGTAGAACAAAAAAGCCTTTAATTATCATCTGATATCCATCGAGCCATTGTTTTTACCCTGCAGGGCTGTGGAGGTCTGGTGTCTGTCTCCAGCAGTTATTGGGCGAGACTCGAACCAAGAACCTATTGCTGCAAGACAACCAGGCAGCCTCAGCCTCTGATAATAGCATAGATTTTCTGATTGTTTTCTTAAGATCTGATATAAGTTTTTATTTTCATGGAATTCAGTTTTCTTCACATTCCAATTCAAATGTAACTTTTTTTTTAGCAAATTCCTGTTTATCTCTGCATTCTCTTTCAGTTTTTTATGAGCTCACCTCTTTGATTTTTGTTATAGGCTTGATGGCACAGTTGGTAGAGCTGTTGCCTTGCAGCAAGAAGGTTCTGGGTTTAATTTCCGGCCCAGTTCTCTCTGCATGGAGTTTGCATGTTCTCCCTGTGCATGCGTGGGTTTTCTCCAGGTACTCCGGTTTCCTCCCATGTCCAAAAACATGACTGTTAGGTTAAATTCCAAATTGCCCCTAGGTGTGAGTGTGTGTGTGTGACCTGTCCAGGGTGACCCCGCCTCTCGCCCGGAACGTAAGCTGGAGATGGGCACCAGCAGCCCTCCTGACCCCACCAAGAGACAAAGGGTGTTAAGAAAATAGATGGATGGATGTCTTTTAATTGTTTCTGCTCAAGAATCAAACGGTGATCTGTTTTTTTTAGTTTTCTGGCATGTTTGATCCAAGGTTCATCTGACCAGTTCCAGCTAGAACCCCAGAAGAGTTTAGAAAACTCTAGATGTTTTAGTCTTGCTTGCTGAACAACCAACCAGTTGTTCTTCTAATTCTAATTCTAGTTATTAATACTTTTGTCTCAAATCGCCTCCTGCTGCCGCTTTGTACTGTTAGTTTTAAAGCTTTTCTTTCCGTTACCATCCTGCTCATTGTCCATGATGACAAGATAAACTTACATTGTTGTCCAGCCTTTTTTTTTCTTTTCACAGTTCTAGTTGTTCAGGTGTGTTGCCATCCTTTGGTCACCATTTCCAATTTATAAGCTGCAACACATATCTGTCTTTCCTTCTGCAATCACATGTTTTCTTCTATTTGCTGTTGTTGCCCATGGTTGCAAGGCTCTGAAAGGGAGAAGCTTTTTATCTGGAAATCCTGACTCACTGGCTGATCGACAGCGTCAGTGAAGTCATCTCTAGACTTCATTGTATTAAAGAGACTCTGCGGTTATTCATCACCACACACACAGGTGGCCTTTGTGTTGGAGTTCTGGAGTCAGATCCATCCATCGGTCTGCAGCTGGTTGTCACTGTACAGGGAACTTATTAATGTTTCCATCTTTTTTTTTTTTGGCTTGAGTTGGCAGAAAATGTCCCTCATAATCAACTCTTTTGTGAAGATGCTCCCTGATGGCGTAGGAATTTTGAAGCAACAAGTTTTATTTTGCACAAAAATTTCTTTGTAGTAGCAGGGGACTGATACACCTGCAATTTTTGCTGATTTATGCTAGCCTCATGTCTGAACAGCTCATTAATGACACAGTTGGGCAACAATGTCAGATCACTCGTGAAGATTTCATATGTGTAGAACAGCCTCCAGTAAGTCGGTAGCTTATACTGAGTGTTTTGCTTAAAATCTGATTTTGTTTGGTTGTTTTCTCACAGCAAAGAATTGAAATCCAGAAGCTGCGCGAAGGAGAAAACCTGATTCTGGGCTTCAGCATCGGAGGCGGTATCGACCAGGACCCTGGGCAGAACCCCTTCTCTGAGGACAAGTCAGATAAGGTCAGAAAACAAACATCTAAGCACTTATACCGTCTGTTTCTTCTAATGGCTCTTTAACCTTGAGTTAAACTAAGATGCATATTATTTTATGCTACGGAGGAACAGAAAAGGCAAGAAATGAATTAGCTCTGCATGTACCGGTGAGCTGTAAGTAAAGAACAGGCCTGAACGTATTATTCATGGCCTCAAGAAAACAAGCCAGACACAAATATGTGAGTAATGGAAATGTGTACTGCAGGTTTATGCAGACTCATGTACAACCTGATTATTGCATAAACTCTCTAAGCTGGTGGAAGTGTTTGAGAACAAGTCATGTGCTTCCACTTATCCTATTACGGATGAATGATAACTTTAACTTGCAGTTGGCTGCGGCTCTTGGAGGTTTCTGTCTGTATTTTAAACTAAAGTGTCTGTACCTGAAGTGCTTTGTAAAACAAAACAAAAGAACCAACCTTGGAGCAATTACAGCTATGAGTCTTTTAGTCTTTACCAGCTGTTCACATCTGGAGTCTGAAACATTTGTTCATTGTCACATTGAGTGTCTCGCATTCATAAACGTAACTTCAAGTCTTGCCACAAATTCAGTACAGTGGTGCACATTTACCACTGCAGGGTAAATGTGCAGCTCAGGTTCAGAGCAGATGGTGACTAAACAATAACTTGCCCAACTATGACACCACAAGGTTGCACCACAATGTGAAGAAGAAACGAGTTTCTGAAGAACATTGTTGCTTAGAAAAATGGCCGAAATTCAGGGCAGAGGACTTTGTCCTTTTCCAGTGATTTCTGCACACATAACTGAGGTGCAATGTTAGAATTGAATATGACGGATGCTGAGCACTAAAACAGAGTTGATCTTAATTATTTCCAGGTATTGTTTAGATCCTGTTTACAGACACCAGATTAATCATCTAATTGATCATCTAGTTGATATTTTGCTTAGAAAACAGATCTGATAAAAGATTATCACATCACAAAAACCTTGAGTAAAAATACCTCAGATTCATTAAACAAAACTTAGAATCAAACATGTATCTGTTTCTACTCAAAGCTGAAAAGATGTCTTCCTTATTTTTGGAATCTGAAACGGTGCTTCCCAAAATCAGTTTATGTGTGTTGAGTCAACAAGTGAGAGGACTTGAGATCCTTTTTTAGAAACCCAACTAAATAACATGCCTAATTATGATAGAAGTACGTTTGTGCTACAAAGAGAAGGGATAAAAACGGTGCAAAAGATAAAATGAATTTATTATATCTTTTATTGTGTTTTTGTTATCATTGCACCTTTTTAATTGATTTTGTCCAAATATTCAACCAGAAATGATCTGGGTAATGGCTGGAAGATTAAAAGGATTCTGATTTGGATGTTATTTTTATTTTGATTAACCAATAATTTTAAAAAAATCTGACATTATTGATGGATACATGTAGTAATTTCAATGCATGCTCCATGTTTTTATGCAACTGGAAATATTTCCAAACAGTTAACTGTGTCTTTCAGCTAGCTGAGCAGAAGTATACAGTGAAGTCGGGTTATACACAGTAATGATATGTCAGAGAAAACTTGATTATCTCAATAATCTCTGTTTACAGCTAGTGTGGAAGAGACATTTGCGAAATAAATTTTATTTTAGAAGAGCGATTGCTAATCCTCAGGTTGTGAACTGAAAGTAAAGTGAGAGTAAATATGACATGAGCTGCTCCAGTTATTTCAGTATTTAAAATGCACTACATCATTTGAGTAAATTCTCCAAAACCTTAGTACACAAATAGAAGAGAAAACATCATCTGTATTTAGCAATGTGTGTAAAAGATGTGTGTGGCCTGCAGGGAATCTATGTGACCAGGATAACTCCAGGAGGACCAGCAGAAGTTGCAGGGTTGAGGATGGGAGACAAAATCATGCAGGTGGGTAGTAGCAACTCTCGTCTTTGGATGCAAAAACCACAAGATGGCGCTGTTTGGCACATTAAAGTACAAGTAGAGAGCTGTAAAAAAAAAAAGAAAAGAAACTGCAAGTTTATTGCTTATCCTGGACTGGACCTTGAAAAGTCTGTCCTCCTTCCTTGCTGGCAGGTGAACGGCTGGGATATGACCATGGTGACTCACGACCAGGCTCGTAAAAAGCTGACAAAGAAGAGGGAAGATGTGGTGAGGCTACTGATAACCAGGAAGTCCCTGGAAGAAGCGGTTAAACATTCAAAGGGGAGTCATCCCAGACAGTGATCTGCCTGCACGGGCCAATGCGAGGACAGCAAAGGACCGGGCAGTTTTACAAACGTCTCCAAATGCAGCTGCCCCATGGCCTGTAAAGCTACATCAATGCAAAGAAAACAAACAGATGCAACTCCATCCATTTAACGTTGGGAGACTTATTGAGTTATCTCAGGCTCAAGTGTAATCCCAGTTGCTATAAACTTATTAGCTTTCCCTTTAAGACCCATTCCTACTTATTGTAGCTCAGTAAGAAATGAAATCACCTGAACAGTGAAGTGAGTTTGATCTTCACACTACAGCACAAGAATGTAATTCCAGGTTTACTTTTTGTAACTTTTGACCACTGGCAGAACAAATACAAAGGCTTGGAAAGCAGAAATGTTGATTGTGTTGATGAGTGTTAAACAAAATGATTCCTTCATTCTGATTTAGCTGATGTTTGTTAAATTAATCTCGTTAGCATTCAGATACCGGGTACTGCAACAAAATCGTATTGACTACACTTAACGATCAGTTTTCCTCTTATCTAGAGCAAAGAACCAATATTCTGCTATCCAGAATAAATGCCAAAGTTAAAGCCAAAATGCAGGGTTTATGATATTTTTTTCCTTTTAACTGATTGAGTATGCTGTGTAAATATGGTTTATTATTATTTACTGGTCATCTTCTTGCTTTGAGTCAATCAACTTTCTACATCTGATTAAAGTGACTGAAAATCTAAAACAAGTTGTTTACACAAACACTATTTTTTTAATACATCTCATATATATTTGGATGGCACCAGTCAGGGTTTGTCAGTAATTTATTGTATACATTTTCCATCTTCCTTGACATTTACCAGGTTAAGAATTGAGAATTGTTTTCATATTTTTATTCATTAGTTTCTGGACAGGAAAAAGTGCAGAGAGAGAAGGAGAACGCATGCATCAGGAGTCAAACCGGGGACTTTAGTCCCCCTGCTCTAAGATTGAACTATGTGTTTTATCAGAAATGTTTCCCACTAAAGCTGGCTTTGTACAGATAAAATCAAATCAAGAAATGATTTTAAACACAAAACCAAGTTCAAATATATTAAACTAGAACCTGAAACAATAAACTGTGTTTCCAATTTTCTCTTTTGTTTGTGTTGTCTGGGTTAAACATCACAGTTGACAGAAAATAATGTTCAGATTTAATTCTTTTACTAATTAATATTTAGTTTAGCATTAAAACACAAATTATGGATTATATTCACTAATCATTTATGCCTGCGTGACAATGTTTTTTGTTTTTGTTCTGCTTTTAATTAAAATACAGGCATGTGTGTCTTTTTTCACTGGGATGTTTGATTTTATGTAATAAAAATATATTTGAAATAATTAAGTTGGAGTACAAGTTTGATGTCTTTAAAGTGTTCACTCTAAACCTTCCAGTTTGACTGATTTGAATCTGAGGCTAAATGTTTTTTGTTTTAGTTTTCTCACTTTACACATGAATTCACTACATTGAGCTATTGCAGGGGTTTTATTTCTAATTTCTGTGAAAAAGAAAACTTTCTTGAGGGACTAGAAGGTAAATTAAGACATTTCTCATCAATGTTTTTCTTTTTTTTTCCAGTCTACCACTCATGATGTTGCACAACCCTGATGTATTGTTTCCACATGTGGAATATTGTTAACACACAAATTTAACATGATGCATATTTTTGCCTCTCGAGTATTCTTATGGTCCCAGGTCTGATAATCAGCTGACATTTCAAAGCGGAACGATCTGTGCTCTGACCTTTCTGTTTATCCTGTGGCTTTTTGATGTATAGAGCTTTTGCACTTTCATCTTCTAAATATTGGAAATCTATACCAAATGAAGCCATCTAAGATATCGTGAAACCCCAAGTAGGACTTAATAGAATGCCTGTTGTTTTGACTCGGGTTCAATTGGTAATTATTAAAAATATGATCAGCAGTGTTTGTTTTCTGAGGACAGAATAAACTTTGCTACATAATGTTTATAGTCAAAGTAACACCTGCCACATCTTGGGTGAGTTACTTGGGGCGATGCTGAGCCAAAATCCTGTCTTTGAGAAATAATTGATGAGCTATCCGTAATCGTGTGTGTGTGTGTGTGTGTGTGTGTGTGTGTGTGTGTGTGTGTGTGTGTGTGTGTGTGTGTGTGTGTGTGTGTGTG